>MLYV02000868.1:0-29869 GCA_001913855.2 Hermanssonia centrifuga
TTTTGAGGGATATAAAATTTCATGAGAGGAAAGAAGCTCAATCAGAATGCTATAGAGTGATTTATTATATCTGTTTTGCAAGGAAAAGGCAGATGGTGAGGTATCATTTAGTAGTAAGTACTCAGACACATTTATTAAATTGAACCCATTGAGTAGAGGGACGCGTTTATTCGTGTCTCTTCCCACGGTATTCATGAGCGCTTCTGTCTTTTTTTAAATGTCCGTTGAGGTTTCTTACGGTGGCGCGCTTTATTTACAAATGTTTTGTGCCAGTCCCCGTAGGGCGGTAGGAGGGGAGCTTGTTTGGATATATAAGGAGATTTTGTTGTTTATGTAATCATATATTTCGGATGTAGTGTTTCGTAGTAATTCATGCAAATATCAGTATGGGGCCCCCCTACCGCCCGAAGGTGACTGGGTAGGAGTCTGCAAACAACTTGGCTTTCTGTTGCCATACAGCTTAAGTCAAAGCAACCAACACTCGAAATAAAAGAGCTACACACTGAGAATAAATCTAAGCAGGCGAGTCGTTGTTTTTCTCGCTTTGATACTTCTGGTTGACACGCCATGCATCATTCAGGGCGACTAATTATTAATGGCTTCAACATTGCCCTCTGAACTCTTGGATCGCATAGTGGACTTCCTCGCTCTAGACATAGGTGTCTTCGATTCCTATGGATTTCAAGAAATGAAGAGGTACAAACACACGCTTGGGGCATGCATGCTTACGTGTCGCTACTGGTGGCTAAGGTGTCGCCCGCATCTCTTCGAGTATACTATCCTCCGCTCTCCAGACGACCTCGACGGTCTGCTTTCCCTCCTCTCCTCCTCTGACAGCATTATATCGCAGTCCGTGCGGGTTCTGTGGGTCTACGAATACAAGAGGAACATTGCGCCTTGGTCGCATCGTATTCTCCTGTCTCTGTTGCCAAGATTAGATCGTCTAGAGACCATCCAATATCAGAACCACCCCAAAGCTCGTACCGCGGTACCCCCTACAGTCTCAAGAGGGCTTTCCGCTCTCTATTCAAATGTGCGCAATGTTACGTCATTGACACTCAGCCAGCAAGACTTCATCTCATTCTCCGAATTCCTTCATATCATCGGTGCGATTCGTAGTTTGAAGGCGTTGACTTGCGACCACCTTTCGTGGAAGAAGACCCCCGCGAATCCTTCCATGATTTGTGGAGCATGGGAACTTGAGCGAATATCGGCATCCTTGTGTAAGGAGCATTGGCCGTTTATCTGGCTGCTCATTGCGCGCCCCAAGGGTAAAGCGGCTTCAGCAATGATTACCCGGGCGGTCATAGGTCCTGAAGATTTGTTAACTGTCGGAGAACTTGCAAGATCGTTCAATAGTGTTTTCTTGTGCGAAGTGTACTACACTCCACTACGTCAGGATTCCTGTAGGTTCAGATAGACATGCATCTATACTCGATCTAATATGTGTATTAGGCCATATTTATATGGAACTCCCAGGAAGCATTATAAAGACTACCCTCGAGTTTTCCTTGTTTCAAAGTGCGCCATCACCAAGCAATTCTTCGGATCCCCCCCTCTCCTTCTCTTCTTTCCAGAATTTCGTTGTACAGATGGACCCTCCTGTCAGTCAACTGGAATGGGACGAAGCGATCAAACAGGAGATACTTAGCTACGATTGGAAGAGGATCGACTCTTTGCTTCAGCTTCTTGTGCGTCCGGGGTTGAGCTCCGTTACCATTCGCATTAACCTATCTGTGTTTATAAACGACACCAAACCTCTCATGGAAGCACTTACTCAGGAGATACAAGCTTGCATGCCTCATATGCAGCGAGAAAACGGGCTGGAACTAATTTTCCCGAAACGCCAGGCACCTCAGATTGATGAGACCCCGGCGATACATGTACGTACACAAGCTATTCACACGTAAAGTTTGCCTCGTGCTCATTTATTGTGACTGGTTAGACTGCCTGCTAGCAACAGGTTCTTTGGAATGCACTTCCCAAAGGACGAGTGGCTTCCCGAAAAAAGATTATTGTGCTCCCAGGTTCTATGCACCTGGACAACACGTGTATATAAGCTTCCATCGATAATCATTACACACAGGTTTGGCGCTGCCCAGTGCCAAAGTTCTGAATGTCGGCAATAAAATATAGGGACTTGCCAGAGGGCACCTGCCAGTGATACAACCTTTGAGATTGCGCATTAGACAGCCTGGTACTGCCACGAGACCACTGTAAATATCGGTCACTGGCATCCTTGCAAGATTTACTAGTGAGGCGCTGCTACACAGCGACACTTAAGGTTCGTTATCAAAAGTCTCCGCACTAGTTCTAGCGCTAATGTCAATAATCTTCTCAGGCGAGATCTGGTTTCTCCGAACGTCCATCTCTGCACTGGTAAAGTAGACTCCTTGGCAATCTATGCCCTACCTTACTTACGCGTTACCTTTCCTACGTCACAGTCTAGCATCTTGCTAACACCATAAACGCACTATCCAACGATGCAATGTGCCTCAGTCTACGCTGAGCAGCTCGGTATGAGTCGCCGAGGATTACCACTGTGGTACCCCGAGCCGCAGAATGGTGAGGTCGAAATAGGAGACGTAGGTCTCCTGCATGATGGAGGCTTCCATCGTTTCTTCAACGTCCTTTTCGAAAGTGAACACCCATCCAATACAGTCTACGGTGTTCCTGAACATTTCCAGCCACTCAGAGCAGGAATGCTGCCGAAGACTGTGCGAGACCCTGAGCTTGATGCGGGACTATTGACAAGCAAATCCGTAAAGGCCACTCAAATACAGCTGTCTGCTGAAGGGTGAGTCCTTCAATCCGGATATCTGACTGATGCAGTTTACCGATGTGTAACAGAGGCGCAGCAGGTGGTAGCGCAGGTGTCGCTTGGAGCTTTCAATCCTCTAAATCCCAAGGTGCATTGCTCGTCCTAAAGTACCCTGCTAAAAAAGAGACCATCCTTCCAAACCGCGGCTTCACACGTTATATGCGACAAAACTATAAAAGCTGGCACCATTTTGCTACAGAAATTCTAGGGTTGGAATGCGAAGCTGAAGACATCGTCCTTGTGCATGGATGGACAAAGGCGGCCTCTTGGACGGTGGCAGCGTTTCAAAGCGAGGCACGTGCCCAGGCCATCCGTCTCAATGGCAACATAAACCTTATGGCAGGTGTAGGACTAGAAGTAGCAGTCATCGACAAAAGTGACGTGATCTACGAGCAACGCTCGGGCCCCCAGCCGACCTCCGCTGCGCGTGGTCCAGGTAGCTCGACATCATCCATATCCCCGCCTCGCGATCAATGCATCTTCTTATCTACGTACCGCTGGAAGAGTCGCTTCCTTCTACCGCGGCATATAGTGGCGAATGCGGGTCCCAGCGAATTACCAGATCCTGATCATGACAATCCCTCAGAACAATCCCTGTACACAGAAGGTCAAATCGAAGCACAATCTGGGTCTTTATCTGTACGTTCTCTCCTCCGTACGATACAGACAAAGGCTATATATCTTCAACAGTACAATAGCCATTACGAGGCTTTGTTCCAATACATATTGGAGGTGTGCACGTTATATTTGGAGCATTGAACCATAACTAATATTGAAGATAGAATTCCGATGCTGAATATGCTATAATCAGTGACCAAGATATCGCAGACCTTTACGAGGTAGTTGTCATCTTTTAGTCAAATAAAGCATGCCGATAATGATCTTGTATTCGTCCTAGGGGGAAGATCAGCCTGAAGACCTCGGAGCGTATCTCAGGGATCGCAGACCAGAGATCGACGTCCATGATTCTGGTAAGTGTACTCGCCGTGTCATCCATATCCATTCCACGCTGACCGATTTGTTTAGTGGGAACACTATCTATCAAAGCCTCTATCCGAAGATCTCGTTTGCGAGAGGCTGCGCTGCTCACGCCGGACAGCTTGGACTCTTTCACTACGGATCATCCGAGATTGTCAGAATTTGCAGACAGTGGTACCGTTGAGAATGGTCGGCTTGTTTTAGGCTGTGAAGCATCGGATGCGGCTCCTACAGATTGGCCGCATTTTGTACTAGTGGATAAACAGCACGAGGCCAATTCTGTCACCTCCATTGCGATTGCTCAGCATGGGCCATATCTAGCTTCGGGATCAGAGGACTGCTCGGTCCGATTGTGGAATTTGGAGTCGAGTAAGATGGAGAATATATTCGAGGGTCACGAAGAGACGGTGTGGGCAGTGGCATTTTCCCCTAACGGCAACCGCCTCGTCTCTGTATCTGCAGACTCGAAGGGAATTATCTGGGACATGAACGACATATGGTCTCATCAAATAGCCGTTTTGGACGGCCACGATGGCGAAGTCGTTACCGTCACGTACTCTCCGAACGGCGCACTCATCGCGACAGGGTCCCTGGACTGTACCGCGCGGATATGGAATGCAGATGATGGGGCTCCATTGTTCACGCTGAACCATGCACTCAGCGTGATGGTCATCGGGTTTTCGCCAGATGGGAACCATTTCATGACCTGTGCAGATGCCACCGCCCGCATCTGGGATCCATATACCGGAAACTGTCAGCACGTCTTGGCCGAGCACGCAGGCAGTATCTGGAGCATAAGCTTCTCTCCGGACAGCGAACGAGTTGTCACTGGTTCTGAAGACACGACCGCTCGCGTCTGGAGTGTTCTGACAGGGGATGAACTCGTCATCCTCAGAGAGCACACTGGTGGCATCTGGTGTGTAGCATTCTCACCGGATGGTAAGGAGGTCGCTTCTGGATCATATGATGGTGCTATAGCCGCCTGCGATTCCTTCACGGGGGAGCGTCACTGTCTCATCGAGGAAAGGCCCTCCGTGGTCAATGCCCTGGCGTATTCGTCTGATGGTAATTACATCGCTTCGGGCTCCTCGGATGGATTCGTGAAGGTATGGGAAATACCTTCTGGAGAGTTTATTGCGGAATTCCAGGGGCACAAGGATAAAGTGAAGGCGGTGAAGTGGTCGAGTGACGACAAGGACATTGCTTCGTTGTCGGACGATGGATCCATTCGCGTTTGGAGTTTCCGTGACACGCTCAGATTGATCTACTGATTTGAGCTGGTCCATGTGCGTATGATGTCGTTCGTTGTATTATTAGTTGCATGTCTCTATTATCCTTGGGAATCGAAAGTTCAGCCCGAGAGAGAGTCCAAATCCGAGCCTACGGAAATAAAATTGATGCTAATTGATGGTGCTCTCGGGTTTAGCCGATGCTTGTACCTGTTATGATCACAAGCTGAATACTTTCCTGTTTTGGATTGAAATCGCAATCGCTGCCGACGGCGAAACTCAAACACATCTTCCGAACAATTGCAGTATAGCGGAACCTCTTTTGTGTCCTTCATGAACACGTTTTTTTCTGTGGCCCGACGGAGCATCCTCATCATCAAAGCGATAAATGGGTGATTGGCCATCGCAGTGACAAAGGACCCGATTGCGGCAGGTTTCAGATTTGTCCTGGCCAATGGTCACTTTGCACTCCAAGTATCAATCGAAAATTACCCGCTTTTGTCAGGTTCAAGGTGTCTCAGTCGCGACTGCAATTCCTCGCACGGCGGTGGACTTTTCGGCCAGTAGAATTAGAAGCCACCAGAACAATGCTCGTAGGTATCCACTGCCAGGGTCGCAAATAATTCGATTGTGGACGAGTACCTATGCATGGCGCCAGGTCCATCCATCCAAATCCAATGGCGTGACATTTTAATTGTCTTAACCAATTGGGTGTCAATCCTAGCCGTCTTGCATTGTCCTGAGGATCAGTGCAATTTGTGACCTGCGCGAGCCAAAGGAACGTGACTATGGCCGCCGATCTCATGTCCCTACCCATATATATAGAGGTCAAGATGCGATGCAGACCCCACCAAGAGACACTCACCGTGACACTTCTACATCTCTTCGCGCTCAAATTCTTAACTCTTTGAAGAGGTTCATCGTCCTCGTCGATCAGTTGCCAACATGGCTATGCCGAAGGGGCCCAGATTTCCCCCAGAAATCGTAGACATGATCATTGACGGTCTGTCCGAGTCCCCGGCAAGTCTTACCGATACTTGCGTCGTTTCCCAGGCCTGCGTCCCTCGCTGCCGTAAACATCTCTTCAAAGAATTAACGATAAGGAACGGTCGCAAGGATAAAGGTTTTCCTGAATTCGCCGAGTTCCTGCGGAAGTCTCCTTACGTTGGCCGCTATATCGAGATTTTAACCCTGAGCGGCGATCCCGAGTGGGTACCAGAGCGGAAATATCGCGATCCCGTCGATGTGGTCTGCATTCTCTCGCACCTTCCTTGCCTGAATTACCTGGAGCTACACGACATGACCCTCCACTCCGACCCTCTGCCTCCCCAATGTGTATTTCCCAAGTTGAACATGTTACATCTCCACAATATCATCTCCCAGGATGACGCCAACAAGGCTGCCTACACTCTCATTCGCTTGTTCCCCGAGGTCGACGAGTTGCGTTTGGAGGAGATATCGCCTGGGAAGAAGAGATGCAGTACCGCTACAGCCGAAGTTGGTCCCATTACTTTGAACACGAACTGTCAGGTTCGACGCCTCTCACTGGAACTTGTCGCACCCGGGCTCCACCATCAACTTATGTATGACCCCTCCGTGGCAGGCTCCGTCAGAGAGGTAGAGGTGGATATTGAAGATATTGATCGCGCACACGCGCTCACTGCACTCCT
Organism: Hermanssonia centrifuga; assembly: GCA_001913855.2. Lineage (NCBI taxonomy): Eukaryota > Fungi > Basidiomycota > Agaricomycetes > Polyporales > Meruliaceae > Hermanssonia > Hermanssonia centrifuga. The sequence goes on from MLYV02000868.1 coordinate 6,699, forward strand.
TGTGTCCGCCCGGGATCGCATCGAAAGTCTCTCTGTCGACTTGACACCATTCTTCTTGAGGGAAGGCTACGATTTCGGTCTTCCTAGTATGTTATCTGATTTTTTCGGGCCCGTACATAAAACTGACACTTACTTGCATGGTAGATGCACGGCATATGCTCGGTGTGCTCGTACCCGGTATCAAGGCTTGCACAGCTATTCAAAAGCTTGTCCTCGCCATCGGCTTCTGCCGCCCTGCCCGGGATGCATACAACAGGACAGTCTGGAATTTTCTCATAGGCCTCTTATCGGAATTATCGGCTACCATCGAACACATAACTATCAAGTTCGCGATGCCGCAGGACGAATCTTACGATATGGAAAATCCGTGGCGTCCATCCGTAAAATCGCTTAGGCTCGATTGGAATGCGTTGCGAGACAGGCTGGGGCAATTGAGGAAGTTACAGACGCTGGATATCATGGAACTTGAAGGGGCCCGGTGGTACTTCACCTCAGAGGATGAGACGTTTATAGGGAAGAAGCTGGAGGGCCTCTCTTGCGGGCTCACCCTTGTAAGGTATGAGAAGCATGCAATGTAATGCTGTGGTTTTCGGCATTTGTTTTATGTATGCTTCGGGGACTTTATTTATGATCGCAAACGTCAGATATAAACGATGAACTGATGTAGCCTGCGTACCACCTTCATACCTTCGTCGTAGCAACTGCAGACATGTCGCGCGTCGTGTATCTTGAACCATTATATGCATATAAGATTCTATTGCCACCTACTTGACTTCGGTATCCGATGTGCAGATTGAGAGGGGTGAGCTGGACTTTCGCCCGTCTAAAAGAAAGGAAGAGAGTCAGTCAGGACTACTAAACGCATAAGTACATTAGGACCAACTCTTTCAAACCGCCGAAAGACCTCAGTGAGAAGGAGCGACAACGGGCCGTTGGTCGGAGATTTGAGCGGTATCTGATCATCGTGTCTTCAATATTGACCGCAGTGCATATATCGCTGATCTAGGGTGGCGTTCGCTAGCTATAGACATTGCGCGAAGACGATCGCGGGTTGCACTTTGCAATGCGAGGGTACTGTTCCCACTCCGCCCACCACCTCTGATGCTGCGCAGCACGACTGAGTGGCGCGACGTAGATTCGTGACCATCCAGTGAATGTCTACTTGGGTACATAGCGGCAGTCATGTGGGACTGCAACGGGGACTGCGAGTGTGAATCTGATTGGGGTGCCTGCGGGAGATTAGGTGGTGTGCCTCGTGGTAGTAACATGCAAAACACACCGGTGAGGCTAATCGCACAAGCCTATCGTGGGTGATCAACGATGGTCATATTCCCGATGTTTTTACGTACAAGCTTCATCCCCTGAGAATTTCTCAGAGGTTAAGCTTACTTTGCAAAAGGTCATTCAAATCTTGAGACGCTGAGAAAGCAAGGCGAAAGATATAATTGCGAGATGATCACCGGCGACGATCTTCTAGTGAGAGCAGGGACACATGTCACGCGGATGAACGATTCTTAATTATCGATTCACAACGGAACAGTGTCCTAAATAGACGACGAAGGTGCGAATGTTTGGAGATGCACAGGCTGAATGAGATGGGGTCGCATGCCTAGAGAACCTGGTGTGAGGATATTGCTGCGGCATGAAAGGCATGAGACATACCTGAGTGCCCTCCTGACTGCGAGGCACCCCTCGTCGGGAGAGGTGCAACACGCCAGCATGCAAGAGAGGGCGACGTACATTCATTTGAGCGGTGCAGCACATGGCAGCAGCACATGGATGCCTGACTGTGCTCCGCTGGTGTTCGCAGTGGCCATGCACGCTGCATGCTGCGTTCTCTGAGAAGATTAGATTTGCGGAGACTCGCTTTCCGCATACATCGTGGTAGGAGGTGCTGAGGCAAGAAGCGCCCTGCCTCACACTGTGCCTTTTTTGCCACGTGTTGCCCCATTTTGCCTTTGTCCTCGAGTTTGAGAACACACAAGTCTCCGTAAAATCATACCCACAAGCCTCGTTCTCTCCTCAAGGCAGGTCGCCAGCTTTTAGCTATATATTCCATCGTAATGCTCACCTTTGCTTCACCAGATCACCCTCGAGCCACCAGACCCTCGCACACACAACCTCACCCCCAATTGCGCTTTGATCATGTCCGAGAAACTTGACGCACCCACTTCCTCCTCCACCGACACTTCCTCCAGCCCAAATGGTGCTGGTGGCCCCAAAGCCGTCATCAAGAACGTTGACATGAGCGAGGACATGCAGCAGGAGGCAGTCGATGTAGCTTCAGCTGCCCTGGAGAAGTACAACATCGAGAAAGACATCGCAGCGCAGATCAAGAAAGAATTCGACAGACGCCATGGTCCTACCTGGCACGTCGTCGTCGGCAAGAACTTTGGAAGTTATGTCACACACGGTCAGTCCCACATGTCTCAACTCTGGTCAACGACCGCTCTCGTCAGGCGACGCGATGAAACGCGTCTAACTACTCTTTTATCCTTTGCTTTGGGGTTGACCGAGTACTGAATGCCTTTCGGATGCAGAAACGAAACATTTCATCTACTTCTACATCGGCTCTCTCGCCATTCTCATCTGGAAATCATAAACTCAAGATGCACGCCCGACTTCACGTTTCAGCTCATGGACTTGCAGGCCGACTAGCTTCTTACACTTTCGCTTCTTCGCACTGTATATCCTTCTCGCTATCTAATCTATCGAAACGAAACAAATTTGGAGAACACCTATATTGGAGCAGCGTCAGGTCATTCAGCCCTGCTTGCTGCGAAGGTATCGAGTACTCGGATGTATTTACCTGAAAGCTCGATAGACCAGACCGTTGATGTCAAAGGATAAAGGAGTTGACATTCATTCGATGGTTGAACCGAGTACCATTTATAGTAGTACTAGTTAGTCTGCAGATCGTCTATACCAGACCTGTGATCATTCACAGATATAAGGCTGAAAAAAGGCTACAATCCCTGAACCAATAGAGAACAATCTATGTCATAAGAGCGAACTTATACGATGATACGCAACAGCACATGGTATGATGATCCAACGCAAGAAACAAAAAATCGATAGGAAGAGTAAACATACAAACCAACAAAGCTGCTAAACTAATTCTGCACAAATTCACATCGAAACTCCCTACGCACCCGGTACGAACGGTGCCAAGCCCGCTGCCTGGACCTTTACTGGATCCTCACGGTTCAACAACGTGATCAAGGCAATCAACTCCTTCCTGATGTCCTCTCCAACCTGCTCGGGTAGGCTTGGGTCCAAAACGTACGCGAAGACGTGGAGGAGCTTGTCCATGTAAGGCTGGAGCACCAGAGGTTGAGTCGAGAACAGATGGAAGATGGTGCGGAACAGCGGCCTGTTCTCCAGGTAGTCCTGTTTAAGAGGCATAGCGCCAATGAGAACAGGGAGGACCTGATCAAGAGGGATCGCGGAGGGGTTCTTGAAGATCATGCGGGAGACAGCGCCGACAGCGTTGTCCCGTGCGTTGAGCCGAGCAATTGGAGCGTCAGCGGGGACGTCAAATAGTGGGCGGTAGGCAGCAAGGAGGTGGAGGAATTGGGAAGAAAGGTCCATCGTTGAATGCTCAACCAGGAGACCGGAAGCAAAGGTGGCATTGGTCAGAACTTCAGGTTCGGAATCTGAGAGCGCGCGGTAAAACAGCTCGAGCAGAGGCTCCGTCAAAGGAGTCACGGCTTCCTTCGCGCCGGCGATGATTTCAGAGAGTGCTCCGATCGCGGAGGACCGGTCACTCAATGACCTGTTTTTTTTCTACGAGGAGCAAGTCAGTCTATAATCCAGTGAAGGCTTGGACGACGAAATGACATACGTAATATTTTGAGATGAGGTTGAAGAAGGTAGGGAACGCCTGGGCGAAGTCGGAACCGAGAGCATTGGCCAACGAGGCCACGAGGTCACCGGCTGAGGAGACAAGGATAGAGTCATATTCAGCTGTATCTTCGGGTGCTTCCTCCTCTTCATCCTGGTCAGGATCCTGCTGACACATGGCTTTACCCTCAAGGAGTTGGATGGCGATGTTGGCAATTTGCTCCACCTTGCCCTCAAGGAATGCAGGGCCAACCTTGTTGATCGTCTCCGCAAGAGCGATGCACAGACTAGCGACGACTTTCCTGAAAAAGATTCACGTTAGCTACCAGTCGCATTGAGAACTGATTAAGAAGATATCAGCAGATATATCGCGTTAGTCTCATGCACCCTTTAGGTGTCGAAGTGAGCTGAGTTTACGAAATTTCTCTCATCATATATCACAGCAATCCAGTTATCAAGACCGAACAAAAAAAACTCACTTGTTGTCTTCAGTCTCGTACATGTCCAACAGCGCAGGTAAGACGTGGTTGATGAGCTCTTTGACGGGAGGCCCGAGAGGGTACTGGACGGCCTGGCCGGGCTGCCATTCCGGCGGGTTGCTCTGTTCGTACAATGTGCGGACAATGTCCAACAACGAGTCAGAGGCAGACTTGCGGATACCATCGTAGTAGTGTGAAAGCTGCGCGACGAGCTCAACCGTGCTCTCTTCGACGTAGGGCAAGAAGTGAGCACCGGTGTTAGCGAAGAGCCCACCAATAGTATCAGCAGCAATCTCCTTCTCGATACAAATCGTGCTGTTGACGTCGAGCAACTTGTCGATGTCAACAATCTCTTCGGAGTCCTCGATGCTGATGGCAGTTGCGGGAGAAGAGCCGGAAGCGAAGCTTGCTGCAGCTTCGCCATTGGATACTGAAGATGTACAAAGAGTCAAGCATAAGCAAAGCAAATAATGTGAATAACATACGGGAAAGCTCTTCGCCGTGCTCAGCCTGCTTCAAGCTGCTCATAAGAGCTGGAATGACTTCCGGCAAATAAGGCGCAAACTCCTCCTTGTAAAGGCGGGCCATGACTGCAAAGAACAGGAAGCTGCATTCGCGAAGTCTTGCGCTGTTCATTTGGATACCAGCGAACGCCTGCTTCATCATGTCAGAGAAGTACGGGCGGAATACATCCTTTCCGACAGCTTCAGCGAATGTGCCGATGGCGTCCATTGTGATACCACGAAGCTCCTGCTCTTCGCCCTCTCCAGTAAGTACGAGGAATTGCTGGAAGTGGAGCATGGTGGGCTGGAAGTACGTCAAGAACTTGTCTTTGGAAGCGTGAGCGGCACTGCCGATAGCGCCAATGATGACCGACTTGACAGGAAGAGGGGCGCTCTCGAGCAAGCCAGCCAGGTGTTCCATGATGAGCTGCAGGTACTGCTCGATCACATCACCGAGCACTTCTAACAATGCATCCAGAGCAGAGCATGCGGTCCGCTGGGTGGGTGGGTCGTTGACCAATTGCATGAGAGTCTGCGGAACGATGTGTTCAGCGAGGAGGAAGATAACAACGACCAATCTAAGGACTCACAGGAACGAGAAGCGAGTGTTTGCCAACACATTCATCCTCAAGCCACTCGCACAGGCAGCTAATAGCAACGCAAGATGCTTTGCGCACACCAGCATCTGGGTCGCGAAGGCCAACCTCGATAATGGGCCATATCTGATCCATCAAGGGAGTCATATATTCGCTGCACCCTTCGACAGCGACGCCAAGGGCAAGCATGGCACCCCGACGAGAACCAGCATCCGTAGACGAGAAGTACTGACGGATTAGCTGGCTCAAAGGCGGGAAAACTTGTGAGGGAGGGAGATTTGTGGCGAGACCATCAATGATACGAAGAGCAGACTGTATGGTCGCACAGATATGCACCAGTCAGTGAATGTAGTAAGATAAACGAAGCGGATACTGAACTCACGCGGCAAGGTGCATCATCATCAATATCCTCGGGTTCTTCTTCAGTGGTGATGGGCATGAGACCCTCAAGGATTGCTGGTGCGAGGTTGTGCGCCTGGACCTTGGATTTTTTACTACATTTTACATCAGCAGCTGCGATAATTAGCATTCATCAAAAGCGAACACACTCACTATTGAATGGTCCAATTGAGAGCATTCAGAGCGAGGATACGGAGATCTTCTTCATAGTTGCGGTTCGCTCCGCAGCTGAGCAAGAATTGTGCAAGCTGAGGAATATGCTGTCCAAGCAGGGGAATTTCCTATGTTCATAGGTATGTGAACACTCATACACACGGACTGCAGCGTGGTATACGCACGAGGATGAGAAGGGTCTCAAATACGTCAAATAATTGGCGAGCACCGGACTCGTTGCCTGATTCAACACACTGGCCAATGACATTGATCATCGATGGAAGCAGATGTTGGAAAGATTTCTGTAACGTGTTTTTAATAAAAATTTGCATGGATGAAATGCAGATGATAGTATGACGTACAATCTCATCCTTGTCGACAGAATCAATATACTGTGCGATAACGCCCAGAGCCCTGACCAAATTTGATTAGTCCAAGACAGAGATAAGAGTTTGAAAACATACCTGACGGTGGTAATCCTAACCTCCGCACTCTCGGGATCAGCAAGTAAAGCCTCGAAAAGCTTGAATAGATTTTGCATGTAGGACTCGAAGCCCTCCACAATGTTTTCCAAAACGGTGTATAAGATGTATATGCCAACCTCGCGGTGGGAGACGCTAGGCGATCGGCATGTCTGTTCCATAAAGGGAAGTAATTCGTTCCATTGACCGAGCGGTACCTCCACGCTGGCCACAGCAGCAATCACACGCGCAGTCGAGTGGCGAACGAGGTTACTATTGATTAAAAAAGCATTAAGCGGTGTACAGTCCGATGGGAAGATGTCGGTGGACATCAAGACAAATACTTACCTTGGTTCTGCAAGGATAAGCTCGAGTAGCTTTGACTTTATCTGATTGCGCTCGGAAAGTGGGACTTGGGTCCACATATCACCGTCATTCTGAGAGACGCGCTTGCGAAGTTCGACTGCGGCCAGCTGGCGAACCTAGATACACAGATTTTAGGGTCAGAGAGATGTCAGAGAAAACTTATACGCGGGTTCACATACCGCTGTTTCTGGTGAGCTCGCGATGATGCTTGCAAGGGCTGGGATGCACGCAGGATTCTTGTAGTACTCACGGTTCAGCTGAGCAGTGGCCTGAAGGTATAGAAAAGGATGGAAGGTAAAGATTCAAAGGATATTCGCGAGCATAAGCAAATCGATGCGCGTACGGCTTTCAGCTGGACTGTGTCGTTTGCGGTGGACTGCACCAAAAGATTGTGAAGTGTTTGGATAAAATTGGGCTTTGAGGATTTGTCAGATCAGCTTGATACCACTTTGTAAGACGAATAAAACATACATCCATGGTCGTGAAGTTCGTGAAAGGAGGAGAGGCGGAAAGATGCAGCACAAGGCAGCACTTTTGAACGTGGGCGTCTGCAAAATTTTGGCTGGGTTGAAACCACGCCCTTCACGTGGTTCCCATCAATCATTAATTAATGACACCCGATATGGAAAGTGTAAGACGTTTAAATATATAGACTGTTATTTAAGTCGACCGTCGCGTATTCCGAGTCTAAGTTTGAGAAGGATCTCTCCAAGTCGGCGAGTCGGCCTGCAGGCTTCCACAGCGGATGTCGGCGACATAGCCCTTTGGAACTACATATATACCCGCATTTAAGCTCATTTTTAACGACTCGCTATGACCATGCCTTTCTTCTCGTCCCCCAATGCGACCCTCAAGCTCGGTCTCGTCTTCACCACCGTTGCATCACTCTACCTGCTTTACGCTACATTGCGCAAACCATCGTCGAGCTTTCCCCTAGCAAAGCCGTATGTCATGTGGAATTTGATGACTATATTGAAATTCACATCTCTGGATTTCGTTACAGGGGAGAGACCGTACACATCGTGCTGTTCCAGTACAGTCCTTCCGTAACGGCTTCTGTGAAGCATGATGTTTCACACGCATTCATGGCCCTGAAGGACACTTGCCGATTACCAGATGGTTCAAAGTACATTCTATCGATTGACGGGGGCCTAAATACTTCACCGGAAGAGAAGACGAAAGGCATGGAGGTGCGTCAATAAACATATCTTATTCAGCTCATCTTTAACTGGGGTTGAGCAGCACGCTTTCGTCGTCACGTTCCGCACTGCCAGAGAAAGAGACTACTACCTGGACCAGGACGCTGCTCATCAAGTATTTAAGGCGTCGATAGCAGAGAAGGTGCAAGATGTAGTCGTATTTGACTTTGAGAGCGGACAGTTCGCACGGGAACGTAAGGCTGCTGCACGGCGACATGGGAGGAGGAGGTCCAGCGAAGAGTCTCACGTGCGATCTATGTGATCTTCCAGCTGTACGCACTTCCTCCGCGATGTCCGCGCACAAACCCTAATATTATGCGCATGGAACAGAGGAACTCCTTCACTTCCGATCCCGAAGCCATTCTGTCCCGCGGAGTGACTTTTCTCCCAACGTTGCAGTCAACTCCGCCGCTATATAGAGGGTATCGGTACTTTGGATCTGGGGAGGTCGTATGGTCCATCGATTACTCTACGGTCTAGTCAGTCATGCATCATGCGTTGCGGCAAGTTACCCCTTAATTCCAGACCTTGAGTTATTCCGAGTTCCATTGAAGCTTCCTTCCTCCACATGCTTCAGATGTATGGGTTTTTTTCTCTAAAGCTATGTTTAGCTGGTCTAGTCACTCTACCATGCTAAGCAGCATTCTTCCGGCTATCGATAAGAAACCCTCTTCATATGATGAAACAATCAACAGATCAACGAGAGCAGATACAAACTATTAGACCGCACGTATACGTAAATAAGTACCCCAAAAGATATCCCAATAAGACTAAGACATGTCCAAAATATTCGGAGAGATACAAGCTGTCAGCCCAAACCACTCTGGAATGAGATTCCACACATGCTGTCGTGCACGTCCTACGCATTCTGCCAAATCCGTTTTGCAAGCACCGCAAATTTTCAAACCACAACGCCTAACACCGTCTGTGAAATCCGTCCGGGAGAGCATTTCGACTGTTTGTATAAGTGTGAAAAGCGGGTCTGCGTCGCGTCCGTGGGTGATGCCTCCAACAGCGCGAAGAACGTTCAACATCACATAATAAGAGGAATCTCGGCATGCACGACCTTCGTCGTGCTGCCTGTTCGTGCAATCGGCAGCGATGGATCTTGAATTAAGCTCGGCTTCTATGAAGGACGAAAGAAAGCGTTGGCCGGCTTCACGGCCTACAAGGATCATTCGCAGTTCATCGCGGTCGAGGTAGAGCGTTTGTGATTCTGGGGAAGAGGAATCTGGAGGCGGAGAGCAAGAAAGCGCGGGATTAGGTGTTCCAGAGACGATGCGCCGAGGGCCATAGCGGGAGAGATCGTAGAAAGCAGCGGGAAGTAAATGGGACAGGTCCAGTTCCTTCGCCAAGTTGATCACCAGGATAGGGTGAGGGCAGGTGTCGCGAGGGCTGTAGCGTCCGGCGTCATCAACAGCATCTTTTTCGCGTAAATCCCAACCTTCAAGAGTAGAAGGCCAGTCCAAGCCCAGATGTATGAGGCAGCGTTGACGAAGATGTTCGATGAGATATTTAGTAGATAAACGAAGGACCGCAGCCACTGCGAGAAAGTTCTGAGCATTAGGTTTTTTGAAATACCTAACAGACATTCAATCAGCATTATGGACATCATGGATAGATAAATAACTTACAATCCGTCATAAAGCGCTGTGAACAGAAAAAGAATATCGGCTGGCGCATCGTACAGCTCGACCCAGGGACAGCCGTCATAAAGGTCTTGTATAGCCGGTTGAGGTATAGAGAAGAGATCTTTGAAGACTTCAGAATGCCGTTCGAGCTGTCCACGGTGCACTTTAAAGGCGGAGTGGCCAGAGACCACGACGATGTTCCCATCGGCGAACCAAAATTCGGACCGGGTGAAATTATCGATACGGGTAAAGATGCGCGACATCGGGTGGGAGTAGCAGACCTTATATAAAGCAGTAAAGGTGATAGACGAAAGCAAAGTACGACCAGGCTAAGAGGAAAGTACTGACTCAGTATTTAGACTAGGATAACAGTCATCCTCTGCAACTGATCTCGCCTCGTTTGGTATGCATCGTTGCGTCAGCCAGGGCTGGGCCCTTTGCATACAGATGGGCCGCCGTGTTTTCTACTGCCACAGCAGATATTCCGAGGGCTGGCACTGAAAAACTGTTGAAAGAGTTTTTCAGCTCATGCCAGTACTTTCCGGCGGGATAAGGCCTGATAAGGCTAATTGATCGGCGTCTATATACATTAATATATTAGGCGCCTATAAGGCTCTGAATCAAACCATCAATTATATAACTTGGACCCTTCCGTCAATTTGTACTCCTCGGTCTGTTGTTCAAAGACTACATATTCAATGACTCTTGGTATTGAACTGGGAATGAGGGATTGTGTGCTCTGACGATCGCCTTGGTGGGTGATATATATCTACTTTCCTGCGTATGTGATGATGGACTCGGCCGTTGCCTGATCTCCAGTCACAGCATTTGAACCTTCAAGCTTCAATTCCAGAGGGTAGTAGCCCTGTCAATGAGGTAAATCATAGTCGGGTGCTTTCTCTTAGTGCTCCGCTTACGTCTCTGCCTCCAGGAACTTGTGCATGTACAATAGTTCAAGTCCCGACTACCCCACAATGTCCACACCTCCTACAGGCAATACCACGAGAGCATCAAACGATCACGGCCCCGATAATGTTTTCCATTCCTATCCCCGACATAGCGATCTATGGTTCTCCGATGGCTCAGTTGTTCTTCTGGCTGAACGTATGCTCTTTCGGGTACATATCTCACAGCTCTCCCGTCACTCCGCCTTTTTCCGTGATATGTTCTTGCTTCCACAACCATCCCGTAGCACCTTCTCATCAAGCGTTATATCTGAAGACCTGCTAGATGGTTTGCCGGTCGTCCAGCTGCATGATGCCGCAGAAGACGTCAGCAGTCTACTGGTTGCATTATATGATGGTCCATCGTTCGGGAACAACGACCGAGACGATTTCAGGGTCGTATCTGGCATCCTAAGGTTGTCTACGAAATACGTTATCGATTTGCTCCGCGCGAAGGCCCTTGCGCATCTGAGCACAGCCTGGCCTGCGTCGCTGAAAGCTTGGGATGCTCGCGAAGAAATTTCCCGTATGTATGAATCCGAGACTACAATGCCAAGAGGCCTCAGATATCCCCCTCCAATTGTGCGTTTCTACTATTTGGAAAGACTCATGTCACCGGGATCTAAAATCATGTTTGAAGGAGGTAGTCAACCTTGCTAGAGAAATCAACGCACCCAATCTTCTTCCGTCCGCTTTCTACGACCTCTCGCGCTACCATTTCTCTCAAATCTTTGATTCTGGACAAGAGGACGCCATTCACGGCTCATCGTTGGCGGCGACCCTTGCACCATCGGATCTACAATGTCTAGCTCTTGGAAAAGAAGCGTCTCTCAATATGATTATCACGCTGATACAATCCATGGGTGCTCACTATCAGCGAGAACATATCGCACATCCTGCTGGTTCCGTTGGATCTCGCCATCGTAGAAGCTACGGCCTGATCTGTCATTCCGGTGCCGCCTGCCGCCAGGACTTTGCTGAATTGGTGGAACTCGCTACGCAGCATTACCTCGTCGATCGCGAGAAAGGATGTACGGATCCACTGTATGTCGCAGAAGAACTAGGACAGCTTAAGAGCGCGGAAGTCTCGGAATGTAAAGCATGCGCTAGGTCGCTGGAGACATGGGCATCGAAGGAGAGAGAAAAGATATGGAAGTTGATACCTCAGTGGTTCAGGCTTGATTAATGATACATATTTATTGTTTCAAAGATAGTATAAATACATGTATTGTCACTGTGTTCTGATCACCGGCTCGTTCGCTGCACAGAATATTGAAGGTAAAAGTGGAACCAGATACCAACCTTCAAGTTGCTAGGATGGTTTTGATCGCATTGTACATGTACATGTGTCCACTCGTAGATCATCCCGGATGCCGTATCATATTGAGAAAACCCGAAAGATCGATGAAATATAGTGGGCGGTTCTCTGGCGTCGATCAGTTTGTGGGTGCTGAGGAGCGCGGTAAAATCTGGGAGCACATGGATGAGCAAAGGACAAACGCCTAGTAGAACGCAGAAAATGGGTTGACTACGAGTAGTAGAACCAGAACGTGGTCGTGTGAAGTTATAGATTCAAACTGCAAACTGCAGAGTTTGAATGCTATCGGCCAGAATGGCCTGATTTTAGGAATGCACGGCGCGCGAACATCCGATGACTCCAAGAAAGAGGTGAATCACGTCAAACCAAGAGAGTCATAGGCCCGCTGGGAGTGACACTGTGCACTTCCAGCACTACTATAAAACCGTCGAGCTCTAAGCTATAATCGCCAGACCTAGCAGACAGAGTCAATAAAGCCCCAGAACCAACTTGAATATGCACATTCTACACTACCTCGTTGCCTTCGCCTTCGTAGCACAAGCAAGTGCCGGAATTATCTCCTACAAGCCCGGGGCAGCAGACCTCTCCTTGCTCGCAGTAGCTCCTATAGACCATCCACTCGAGAACGTTGAGCTGCGCTCTGAATCCACCGCCCTTGCACTCCGCTCTACCGACACATCCCTTGCCGGTGTCAGTTGGACCTTCGGAGGTAACAAAGTCCTTCACCTCGCTGTGTTCGTTGTGAACGCCTTCGTGTTCACCTCTATCTGCGTGTTTTCCGAAACGCTCAGCTGTGCAATCGCTGGCGCATACGCTGTATACACCACGTTGTTCGCCAAATGGACTTTCAGCGGTCGTCGCTCCGAGTCCTTCGATCTCGGCGCAGACAGCGAGATGTATCTCGCTCTTCCACCAACTCCAGAGAAGTCCCACATCCGGCGACTCAGCACCGAGCTTGAGCCAGGTCTCTGGCACGAGGTCGGACACATGCGCGTCGGGATGTTCAACCACACTATCCATTACTATAACCACGGTTCCAACATTCATACTCTCCGTGCATGGCAGAGAAATTTCGTACGGAACAACACGGAGGGGGGAGACAAGCGTGCCGAAGATGATAGCGATGGGACCGTGATCGACTATAGCTGGCAGAGCACCAATGAGCAAGCGTACGACGATTTCGACAGCTCCTCTTCTTCCACCAGCTATTTTGCATCAAATTCCATAGGGTATATGGTTGAGAGTGCATCGGGTGTTGCTGCTTGCGCCGATTTCGCCGATCAGGATGGAGATATGGACGAGGCAGTTCTGACAATCGGATGGAACGATCAGCCGTTCCAGTGGACAGAGCCCGGGGAGTTCGAAGCTGCTCTCGCGATGTGCAACGGTATGTAAGAGACTGGTACGCCCAAGACTGCTCCTAAGATGGTTGGTTCAGCTTCCTTCCTGAAATATTAAGTCAATCACTTACAATTTCCCAGAACTGATCAAGTCCGAGTCGCTATTACTAGCACCCATCTAGGACTATCCTTGGCATTTTCTATGTGTCATTTTCATCCGTCTGCTTTTGATTTCCGAACCTAGCGTGTAACGATCATCCTCCGCTTGCTATTCCTAAGTAGACTTCAGCATCGTTCGAGAAGCTTCTAACTATGCCTGTTGTTATCATTTTTGAGATTTTTATCAAAGAGCTATGGGCCACGTCCGAGTCCGCGTGCGGCGTGGTCGGCAGCTGCGATGCCAATGAATCAGAAGATGAACTCACTCGCGAAAGATTCTAGAAACTATACCTCAGTGCCAACATGTAAGCTTTTTCGTTGTCATAGTGAGGATTTGAGTCCATGAAGTTATGAAGTAGTTGTGGTTCGTGTATTATGCCACCATGACGGTGGTTCAAGTTGTCGAGTTGCGCTTTGCCACCAAGTCCGTTTGACTCGGAAAATGATAGACTCAATATCACCGCGCTTGTATCCTTCTATCGATGCCTTCGCTATCCAGACATCGGGCAACCACACGGTACAAATCGTTTATAGCCTCCATATTAGTGGTCAATTTTAAGAACTAGGCGGTACAGCAGCGGCAACGGCAGCATCGGCATTCACCTCTCCTGAACCAGTTTGCGAACTTCTGAAGCGTTCCCCAAACGTATCCAGCAACCTGCCCAACTCCTTTGCCTCCGCCACAAGCATCTCAACAGCACCTTTACCAGCTTTGACAGGCTCAACGGGCGGCTCCTCCTTCAAACTCTTCTCTGCAATGGCTTTCCTAGTAACCTCGGCCCACGTTGTACCCTCCCTCTTCAACTCATCCACCAGTTCATCTTTGATGCGCCTAGGCGTGCCGGCACCGTCGAAACCGAAGCTAGTATAGAGTTGCACCGCTGTAGCGCCAGCCTTGGCGTACTCGAGCGCATCCGCTCCTGAGGAGATTCCGCCGCAGCCGAAGATGGGGATGGAGGCGGGAAGGAGAGGGCGTAGTGAACGGAGAGTTGCAAGAGAGTACGGTTTGAGTGGAATGCCAGAAAGACCACCGACCTCAACCTGGTTTGCTGTTAAAGATAATCGCTGAGCTTGTGCTAATAGATATAACCTTTTCTGCTACTTACGATCTTTTAGGCCTGGAGGACGGCGCACTGTGGTGTTACTGACGATTACACCGTCAACACCACTGGTACGAATGGCGGCGGCAATATCAGCGATTTCGTCTTCTGAAAGATCTGGTGCGATTTTGAGAACGAGTTTTGGCTTGCGTCCAGCTACGCCAGCTGTCACTGCCTCGTCCCGGGCCTTCGAAACACCGCCAAGAAGTTCCTCAAGTAACGTGCGACTTTGCATTCCTCTATGACAACCAAATAAGGTGGGATGTAGACACGTCAGGAAATCTACCGCCTCACCTAAGACCAGGGGTATTAGGGCTGGAGACGTTTACGACCAGTACATCGGCGTAGGGTGCAAACGTACGGACTCCTGTCACGAAGTCGTTGATAGAGTCTGGCGGAGAGGACTTGTTCTTTCCTAGGTTTATAGCCAGGACAGAGCCTGGTCGCAGGGAAGCTCGGGAATCGTCGGCAGGTTGGAAGAAGGATGGAATGCGTTCGCGTAGGCGGTTCAGCATCCAAGCGTGTCCCTCGGAGGGAAATCCGTATCGATTGATGACTCCTCCGTCTATGAGGCCAAATACGCGTGGTGTAGGGTTACCAGGCTACCAGACGTGGCATAGTTAGTTTACAAATGATCCAGGACGTAGTGAGACAATGAGGGATCACGGGAACATGGGAGGTCTATAATAATCTTACCTGAGGTTTCGGAGTGACACTTCCTATCTCTACCCAACTAAATCCAAAATTAAACAAGCCTAGTGGTAGTTTTGAACGCGAGAAGCGGCGGCAAATAACGCGAACACTTACCGTCTATACCGTCACCGTGCTTGTCAAAGCCAGCGGCAAGCCCAATGGGACTGGACACAGTGATATTATCCCAAAGCTACAAAGCACAATGTTATGGATAATAAAAAAAGACTCCGATCCATGGTACTTACTGTACATTTCAGAATCTCGTCGTCCTTCTGTGTGTCCCTGGGGGCCAACCCAGTTCTGAGTACTCCAATGGCTAGTTTATGCCCGCCTTCAGGATCGAGGAACCTTCTAATCAGCGGCGGGACGACATAACGATGGATGGCGGAACGCGAGTCAAAGTAATAAGCCAAAAGTAGACCAGTAGACACGACGGCTGCAGTTGCATACAGTCCGGTGCGAATTGGACTCGACGACGGCGAAGGCGATCCTGCCGAGGTGGAGGCAAAGCGTTGAGACCTGCGTACACCCTGCGACAGGTTCAAGCGTCCAAGTGTCCCGGAGAGGGCAAATCGCGGTGCAGCCATACCGCTTGGCTGCAAGTGGCAAAGTCGGAAGCTCCGAGGACGACGTTCAAGTTTTATGTAGAGGTAGACGTGGGGAGCGCCCGCACAATCACCGCGACGATGACCCCGGGTAAGACAGCGAGCGCGATGTCGGGCACGGCGACGGGAGTGGGTCTAATGATACCTCGCCAGCGCTTCAAGCAAGCGCATATTTACCAAATTTGGTCTCCCCATTTGATCCGCTGTTTACCACGTGGAAACACTTCCGACGCTCATTTTAGGCTCACACACAGAGTCCGTTTATCATATTTCTGTGCTCTTTTCTATAAATCTTTCACACCGTCCGACCGTTGAATTCAACAAATCTGCTCTTTCTCTGTTCATGATTGACTCCCAAAGTCCTTGATCTACCTTCCCTCTGGAATGGCAAGTTCCGCCAACACCAACACGGCCTCTCCCAACGCTCGCACAAATGGTCGACATTCATCAGAAGCATCCCCCGAGTCCCATCCTTTCAAGAACAGTACGTCTCTGTTGGAGGTGATACCGCAAGGTATTGATATCGAAGAGGAATCCCGACTCTACGACGAACTTTGTAACGTGCGTGTCCACTCCCCCTTCAAGTATCCGCTATATCACCTCATCTACTAACACCACCGTTCTCTCCCATCTCCAGAGCCCCTTACCTGATACCGCATTCGACTTTGAGTACTCGGACAACTTTCCAAACGATGATCACCCAAGGACCCGAAACCGACCTCCATCCGTCTTCTCCGCCGAGGACGCCCCGAGTATCTGGCTCGCCGACAACTCCAACTCCGGCTCCAGCACGGGGTTCGCTCGCGACGTCCACATCGCCGGCTGGACGCACGTAGGCGACAAACTCGGGGGAGCCTACATCGTCTACGACTGCGCGATCACCACCAAAGAAGGCACCGTCATGCACACGCATAAACGGTACAGCGCGTTCGCACAGCTGTACGCCCATTTGCGTGCCACTCTGCCGGCAGCCCAGCAGAGGTTCGTACCTCCGCTTCCACCGAAGAACCCGTTGTCCAAGTTTCGGGCGACGTTCTTGGATAGGAGGCGGAGGGCGTTGCAGCATTGGCTAGCCTCGGTTTTATTGCATCCTGATGTAGGAGGCTGCGAAGCCGTGAGGCAGTGGGTCATGGAGTAGCCGGCAAGGCATGGATTTGTACCTTTTTTTTCTTTCGCTCCAGGCTTGTCGCACCTGTATTGTTAATTATGTGTGTTGTTACAGGACTGCTTTGTTTATCACTTTGGATTTTGGGTTGTAACACAACATGCACACTTCCCATGCAAGGCAGTCAGTCTATTGGCCATGATGCGATGAAATAATGATGCGATATTGAAGTGTAGAATATGCTATTGATACAATGTGACTATGAGCGTGCACTGAAGCTTCGAGAACCAGCTCGGGCTCAATGCCGAGCTAAGTGAAATAACAACTGTAGTACAGAATACGTCGACAGATCAGTTGCCGGTAATGCCGCCCTGGGCACCAGTCGCCTGAATCCTAGCAAGAGCATCGTCGCTCGTCGTGCAAGCATAAGTCACGCCAGGCTTGTTGACAAGGGGAAGAGCAAAACACTGAGTCGGAGCCGCGCAAGGGCCGCTTGTAACAAACTTGCCGCCAACGCACTGTGAGAAAGCGTTTTCAACGCAGGCTTGGGGTTGGGTGTCCGCTGTTACAAAGAAGAAAGACGATCCGTGAGAAAATTATTACGATAGGCTCAAGAAAAGAAACATACGGTCGCAGGAAGAGTCAGCAGTCAGCAAGGCTTCCTTGGCGTTTCGTGTTTGAGCGTCGCGGCCGTTCTTGAGGTGATCCACAGACGACGAAGTGGCGGGCGCAGCAGCAGCAGTCGCACTAGCGGCGAGGGGAGCACTCGCGGATGCCTCATCATCAACATCACCACCATCACAGTCGTTAGGATCGTCGGATGAGTTGTTCGCAGCAGAAGTTGAGGCAGGAGGAGCAGCAGAGCTAGCAGCAGCAGTGGCTGTAGCGACCGGAGCGGCGGTGGCCGCGCTGCCACCCGAGGAGCTACCAACACCTGGGTCTTGGGTGATGGAGACAAGCTGTGAGCCGTCTGCGATAGGACCGCTGGGGTTGGCGGGGCAGGAACCTGCAGGGTTCAGGGGCGTTGACTGGCCGAAGGGGATGGTTCCTGGGGAGCCGACTTTGAGGCCACCGACGAAGGTTTGTTCGTCAGCGCTCTGGAACTGGCACTGGAAGAGGCCGTTTAACTCGGCATTCGTTGGTGCTGTCTGGCAGTAAGGAACTGCCTGGGAAGTAGGCTAAATTGAAAAGAGATAAAATTTATTAGACGATGATAAGATATGGTCGTGGACAAGGAGACGTACGGAGTTGCGAGGCTGTTGAGCAAATATCTGAGCAAACTTGATCATGTTGGGGTCGTTATTGAGCGTCTTGGCAAGGTTAATCATGGTGTCTGCTGCGTCCTGCTGGTCACAGGAACCCGCGGCGGCGAGAAGGGTGCCAAAGGCGTTGACTGCAATGGTGTTGCATTGGTCTTTTCCTCCTGCAGTATCGCAGGCCTGCTCCCATTGCTTGGTAGAGTCGGAGATGACCTGTGCAATCCGCTTATGCAGAGGAGCGGCGTAGACGGTGCTGGCGAGGACGGAGAAAGTGAGCACAGCTGGAATGTAAACCATGATGTAGAGTGTTATGAAAGTTGAGAAGAGGATGAAGTAAGAGAAGGTGGGACGAGCTCAACTCGCTGGGTAATGGGAAGGGGAAAACTGGGATGCTGGAAGAAGGAAGTTGGCGTACCCTTATATGCTGAGCCGTGTAATTAGAAGTGGCAACGGCCATACGCGAACAATGCTCCCCTCGGGTAGTCAAGTTTTACTGCTTTGCTCTGCTTTGAGCCTAAAATAAGTGACTGGTACAAAGTAACGGGCCGTATGTTCCCTGGAAATGAGCGCTCGAAAGTAGCCTTGGCAACCGAGGCCTCCAACCCTAAACAGGCTGCTTACATCATATAGCGTTCCGCATGTCTACCAACGAGCTGCACGACCTCCATCTCTTCAACCTGTTCTCCATCATCCAATCTTCCTGGATAGCTTAAATTTTTGTAAAGATACCATATACTACCCAAGCATGTGCATGAAGGGTCACCACATCCCGGTATCTCAGTGATCTGTTGACATATCCCGCCCATCAGGCCGCCCAACAGATCGTGTCTAGGGACCAGCAAGAGACACAGGGCTGCCGTGGCACCATCGTACATCCCCATTGACGACATTGATCCTGGTGTCCTTGACATTCTACCCCAGCGCACATCGTTATAATCTCTAGGCCGAAGTCAAGAATGCCAGCATGTCAGGTTCCTCACTAGTTCAGCTACAAGAACGACGCGTGGAACCTCAGGCCTCATGACGATATAGCTGGGAACAGAGCTACCGGATCAGAGGCTTGCATGACCAACGGAGTATCCGATAACAGTCCGGGTGTGCATGTCTTTCAAAGCAGAGTGAAAATCAAGTACGAGTTCGCCTACCTTATGGATAGGCTATTCAAGTTCGCACAAATGAACTGAATATGAAATCATAATCTGATCGTTTATTTTACTCCATCTAGGCACTACCGGCAATACCTGAGCTCCTGTCGCTTCATGCTTAGCTGGTGCATCGTCGCTCGTCGTGCAGGCTCGGTTGTCATCTGTTAAAAAGAGACGCCAATGTGAGTATATTCCGTAATACAAAATTGACAGAAAAGAGTAACGTACTATTGCAGGGGGACTCAGTGGTGAGCGCCACGAACCAGAGTGGACCGAAGGGAGGTCCATGAAGTGAAAGACGCACCCTTCGCACTGGAGATGAAGGCTGTGGCCGACCCATCGTCGCCATCATTTGGGTTGCCGGGCGAATGATTTGAAGCAGGATTGGCGGTAGGAGCAGCAGCATACGAGGTGGTGGCAGACAGTGTATCATTGCCGTTCGTACTACTGCCGGAGACGTTATCAACACCCGGATTTTGTGTGATGGTCACAAGCTGAACGCCGTCTGGGATGGGACCACTGGGGTTAGCGTAGCAGGACCCCGGAGGGTTCACGGGCGCGGTTAGGCCATAGGGTATGGTACCCGGTGAACCAGGCTTCAAGTTACCCTCAAAGTTCTGGAAATTCACGCTCTCGAATTGACATTGGTAGAGTCCGTTCAGCTCGTGGTTCCGGGGCGGTATCTGGCAGTACGGAACTGCTTGACCGGTATTCTAATAAGCAGGATATTGCTGGGACGTCAGGGAATGGAAAGGGTACGTGTAGAAGAGAGAGGGGGTACGTACAGAGTTGCGGGGTTGTTGGGCGAAAATTTGAGTGAGTCTTATCATTTCGCGGTGGTGATTGAGTTTCTTTGCGAGGTCTATCATAGAGTCGGATGCGTTCTGCTGGGCGCATGGATCTGCGGCCGCAAGAAGAAAGCCGAAGCCGGAAACTGAAAGGGAGTTACACAGGTCCCCTCCACCCGCCTCACCGCAAGCGTTCTCCCATGGCTGGGTTGATAAGTCAATAATCTGGTCGACCCGTTTATGAATGGGGTTGCCGTATATGGCACTGATGAGAACGGAGAATGTGAACGCGACTGGTATATAAAACATGTCTTTAGTTTGAATGAAAGTGCAGTTGCAAATGAGTGTAAAATGATAGGATGTGGAGTTGGTGTGGAAAGTAAAAGAATTTGGAAGAGACTAGCTCGTGTTGTCGAATGATGGGGAATCTAATGAAAGGGCAGTTGCAAATGAGTGTAAAATGGTAGGATATGTGAAGATGGTGAAGTAGGAGGATTTAAAAGAGACCAGCTCGTGAACTTGTCGAACGATGGGGATAGGAACTGCGAGAGTAGCAATTGAAGTGCTCCCTTATGAGAAATCCAGCATCATGAGTTATTCATAGCAATCATATACCTTACAACGTAACAGATCTAGTGACTATAGTGGCTGTGAACTTGATCAGGTACTGAAGTTGATCATGTACTGAAGCTGATCATCCATGATATCTTTCGGAATGGTGTGTAATATCATGATATAGGGGTAAAAATTCGGCTATCTGATACAAAATTCTGATATCCAAGTGAAGGGAAAGTCCAAAGGGAATATACTATGATAAAGATGATACTATGAGGCTGTTTTAAGATGATAGCGCCACTCTCAGCTCTTCACAGCTACTGCCGCTTGATCATGCTCCGAGTAATCATTGTCCTTGTATTATTCTTAAGGGTCCTCGGTTTCCTGGGAACGGGAGCTTTCTTCGGTGGGACCATAACTCTAAACGTATCAACGTTCCGAGTCGTCCTCGTCTTCGCGTCCGTTGTTCCGTTCTTCTGTCTCCGGCTCGTCGCTGTCGACTTGGGTGATGCAGGAGTCTTGTTTGGAACAGGCGCCACGGAGTCCCGCAACGTTTGCATGGTATGCGTCTCTTCGGGAAGAATTGCTTCGGTTTGGACATCTTCGCGGGGGTCCATCGTCACAGTGTCAGCGTCGCCCAGAATGAGTCCAGCATCTCCCGAGTCTTCTTCATCGCCGCATGGTCTAGGAGGGGAGGCCAGTGCCTCGGCGAGTTCTTTTTTGATCGTGTCACGAGTAAGGATCCCGTTACAGGTTTCAAAATCATAGTTGCGAGGTTGAGCGCCCCGAGGGTTTTCCCTTGCCTTGCCTGTGCGGAGAAGGACCCACTGAGCCTTGGCTCTACCAAAAAGGGTGATCCAATCCATGAAAAAGGGACGAAGATATTCAGCAGAAGGGGGGAGGGGTAATCGACCAATGTTGTTGATGATAAGCGACAGCTTGACACCCGCCACAGTCTCTGTAGTTCCGGTCTCCCATAGGTGTAGGTATGCGATGAGAATTTCTTTCTGTTCGTCATCGACGGGGAAGGGTAAGTATATCACGCACCACAGGGAGACGTACAGCAGAGACTCATAGTCATGACGCAGGTAATGCATGACCCTCGGGCTGTTGCTGTCAATACTGTTGTCGTGCATATCAACAAGGAGGTCATGGGCCATGAAGGGTAGGGTCCCAGTTCGGTGTTTCGAAGACGCAGCAGTACTTGGTTCTCCTTCGTCGGTAACGACGGTCGCCAGGTCATAATCGATAAGGATGAAATGCACTTTGCCCCTGCGTATGTCGTACATGATATTGTTGCAGCTGACATCTCGGTGGAGTATGTTGGCTTTGTATCGCAAATCATGGAGACCTGGAAATGGAGGGAAATCAATGTCATACATGGTATAGTCAGAGACAAGATAAAAATACGCACAATCGAGTATCTGGTCAACCATGACCGGTAGTAGTTCGCATGATTTGGAGAAAAGGGCCTTGAGCGGGAGATATTTGGTGTAGACCAGAGCACGGAGTGTCCGATCTTCATAGGTCGCGACTCCCTTCTCATCCTTGCTGAGTCTAGAGCTCGTGTCGTAAAAAATTTGCCGAATCCCGTCCGACATATTCCACAGATCGCCCCACAAGTGGAACTCAGGTAGATGTCCAACCTTTGCCTTCTTTGCACGAGTCAGGAGTTGATCTTCCCGTTTGCGTGTGACGACCTGATACGACAGTTTGACCACAAGCGGCTTCTTAGAGATCACTGTGTCCGTCTTGATATCGTAGAGAAACGTCCGTCTGCCGACGAGATTGTACTGAGTAAAACAAGGTTCCGTCAATGTGACGCGGACCATCTGCTTGCTATTCAGACGACGCGGCAAGACAAAGCTGTGCTCATTGAGAGATTCAGGAGGGAAATTGGTAGGGTATGGAGTCAATGTAGAAGGGGATAGTACCGAAGGGATGGCCCCCCATCCTTCGTGTCCCAAGCATGCAAATCCGACGAGGGCAGCCACGACCTTCTCGAAATCCGCAAGAAGGGATAGACATTGATTGACAGAGACGTATCCGGCCGCGTCATAATACCAGAGAGACATCACGTCGTTGTCGAGGACAATCCCGAGACAGGAGGAGCGTGTTCCATATGTACATGCCGCTGCCTCTAGCGCGTAACCTCCTGATTGTACCTTGGCATCGGCTCGACCATGGGTCTCCGAGTAATCGAGAGTCTTCCGTTTTATTCCCGACCCAGAGTCGTCCTTGGAAGCTTCATCGCGACTGTCAAGGCTATTCCTCGGGCGTTTGGTGCCGGCAGGTGGAGATTTATTCTCTGGTTTACCTGGAATCCCTGGGGCCGACGTGGACGAAGAAGCGAAGGCAGGTCCAGGAGGTGTCAATGGTAAAGTTTTGGGAGGAGTAGACTACAACAAGGCAGTGTAAATGTTATGGCCCTTCTATAAATTAGAAGAATCCTACCTGCGGTGTCGGCTGTCGCGACTTCAACGTTTCTTTGTCGATGATGGACAGCCCATATTCCTTTCGTTGGCGATTG
>MLYV02000870.1:0-13980 GCA_001913855.2 Hermanssonia centrifuga
TTTCCTTCGAGCTTCGGAAGACCCTCGCACCCGTACTGTTTCTCAATACTGCCGCAGACCCCGTACTCATTACGAGATCACGGTACACGCATACGAGCACCTCTCACGAGTGTTTGTGTGTTGGTTTTGTTGGTATAGTACCGGTGACGTATCAACGAACGTGAGTTGGGAGTTCGAACGAGGGAGGGAAACACGAAATCTGGAGGCTACAAAGTAGGGGGTGTACCACTGATCAAGGCTACTGTGTTG
The DNA here is from genome assembly GCA_001913855.2 of Hermanssonia centrifuga. Taxonomy (NCBI): domain Eukaryota; kingdom Fungi; phylum Basidiomycota; class Agaricomycetes; order Polyporales; family Meruliaceae; genus Hermanssonia; species Hermanssonia centrifuga. Next base: position 250 of record MLYV02000870.1, read on the forward strand.
CCGGTTTTGAAGTCAAAAGCACCCACTGGTATGCGTGATACCACATTGGTAGGTGTTGTGGTTGGTTGTGTTCAATCTTGCTCACAGCTTGATCTGTTGCAGATGGATGTTTCGGTCAGCGCTGATACATCTATAACAAAAGCAAAGGGACAAAAAGCTACCGCGGTACCAAACCAGAGGGCCCCAGCAAAGCCAGAGAGACCATGTGCTACTCGAAAGAAGAGGCCAGCAACGAGCGACGTCCCCCTTCCTAACATCAAGAATAGTAAGGCCATATGGCAGGGGCAGGTTGTACCGTTGTACATCCATTTTGTCGCCACGCTCAATAACCCATGGGACGCTGATTCTACGGGCGAGGAGATCGATGCCCTGCAGCAATCCTGGTCTACAGCCTTCCCAAACCATAAGCACCTTGTCACGGCTGGCACAATGATATATAAAGTGGTATGTAAACTTACCTTGTCGTTCTAGGCAGCACAGCGGTTGTACGAATGGCGCAGTGCAGTCGGTAAGAGAGGGATTGCTGCGGTCGAATGGCTGTGGAAGGAACGTGGGTTGGATACAGTGCAGAAACATTGTAAGTACGTCGCCACGCACCTTAGGCCACGGTTTTTATGCATGTACCGAGATGATACGGTGTGTCTCTGTGTCTTATTGCTCCAGGGTCTAGGCTGCTGACTATCAGAATCTGATAGAATGGGAGAGGCGCGTTTCAAGCAGAAGTTCTCATGAGAACCTTTGCGTCTTACCTGAGCCAGTGCAACCTGACCACAGGGTCTCTCGTCGACTTTGGCATACCTATTGGCGGATTGGGGATGTGTGCCGCAGCTGTGAGTGGGGTATCATTCCATCAAGATGAACACTGACATTACTCACCCGATATGATCTGAAGGTTGAACGGGGTCTGTTGCTGTACCAAACCGGCAAGATACAGACTGAAGACGAGCAGAAAGCTGAGACTCAAGCCGCATTGGACAAGGGGGACATCACACTTGCCGAGGAGTTGGAAGCCTTTTATCTGAAACTCAAAACATTCTCCGAGGGCGGTTGGAGCAAACCCACGCAAGATTACATCAAGGTCATCGGGAAGTTGAGTGAGGGGCAGTGAAAGGGGATTATCAAAGCAGGTATGAAGCACGTTAAACAGCCCAAGGGGTTGCCAAAGACGCAAAAGGTGGAGATGGAGGACGAGCATGCATTGATGATCGTGGATGATGACAACGGGTATTCCGGCGATTTTGAGTGAGATCGATGAATTCCGTTATCAGCTTGCTCTTGTACTATCTAATCTACATTGTTTTGTGTCTTACGTAATGTCAATATGCAATATGCTTTCCGATTATCCAAAAACCTGCACAATACGCTCGATGACCTGATTCACCTGGGATATGTTTCAAACCTGTCAGCTACCCCAAAACCTGGAAGCATTATGCCTGCAAAAACGAAAATATCTGGTCAGATTGGATTCCTGAGCCGGTCCTGGAGCACCTGGAAGTGGTCTGGCGCCAGGAGATGCGACCTGATCCAGAGGTACATGCCTGGCGCCAGGTTATTCACTGGTGCACTGGAGCGCCTGGACCAGGTATCTCCAGGTTGGCCGTTCAAACGCTGATGTCATTGGAATATAGTTAGTATGCCTGAGAGTTTCACAAAGAACAAAACACGTACCTCGGGCACCAGCCTTGCACAATGCCCACCAGGAGCGCCTGTTCTGGATAGTCCGCTATATAGGGCCCCATGCAGTATATCACACGGCGAAAGTGGGCAACGTAAAACTGTGGGGGTCTCCATATGCGGCTTGAGAGTCTTGAAGATCCGTGAAAGTGATTGGTGGTAAAGTTGCCACCGGAACGTCTGGTAGGCAACATCGTCATCGTATTACCGCCCAGCTAAAATACACATCAGATTCCGAGTCAAATAACCAATGCTGAAAGAAATACACTCACACTTTGGAATCGCCAGGAATGCAATAGGAACAAGCACATTTTGGTGAGCGCGACGAACTCTGTTCTGGATGTTTCTGATTGAAAGATAGAGGGGGTAATACTCGTTCTGGCCAGTCCCGACCGAGACGGTGGTTTTGTCGCTGCCAGCAATCACAGGTATGGGCATTGCGCCCTTGTTGTTGGGGTTCTCAGCAATCTTATTCGCCTTCCTCCATACCCAGTTCCCCGTCATGAAATCGCTGAAGATCTGTTGGTCTTTCTTGTCAAACTTGTGTCTTGGGACCGGATCGAAGCCATCTGCAAAGTCTGGATTCTTGTGCATTTGGCGTATGACGGTGTCCGGGTCGCAGTAGTACATCAGGAAAATGTTGAGTTGCTGAAGGCGCTGAAGCTACTGGAAAGGAAATCCAGCAGCTCAGTGTTTCAGTGGATTATCATTCGTGTCTGTTGCTTGCTCACCTTTGATTTATGACCTTCATAAAAAATTTCAGAGATTCATTCATGTATTAAGATTACTTTAAAAAATGAGACGAGTGAAATGCACCCAGTATTCTACAGTATATAAAATGTTTTGTTTGGGCGGCAAACCCGACAACACAAGTGGTTTTTAACTTTTCTGAGGTCCTGATAATCTGATCTTATCTATAGCTTACTGAAGCGCTACTGGAGCGGCCCTGAAGCTCCCTGGCGCCACTGAGAGTGTCTTCTTCAGTGGATTCCTAAATTACTGATGTCGCTTGACCCCCGACTGTGTTGTGAAACTCCTTGGACAGTGTTCACAGGCAAATCTGAGTGGATTGTGCTGCAAACGAGCACGAGGCATTATTTTCTGAGTAAGTGGTGTTGGTGAGAGTCTAAGATGAGTCCGAGCGCACCTTTGATGTTTGGGCACCTCTGGAAATGAATGAATGTTTGCTGACAGTGCCGATTTCAAACATCTCTTTCAACTTCCACTTGCAACCTTTCTCATAGTCCACCCCACATACTTTGCTTCATAACATCTTAAACATGTCTGAGGTTGCTGCCAGTGGTCGCAGACAAGGTCGCGGACAAGGTCGAGGTCAAGGTCGAGGTCAAGGTCGAGGTCAAGGTCAGGCAAAAGCCAAGGCAAACATGGCGGAGGTCGCACCACCTATGTCAACAAGGGCTTCCAACTCAACAGCACATCCTGGTCTTGTTGATTTAAGCCCTCCTACGTCACCGAAGCAACTTGGTGCAGGTAAAGTTTGAGCCAGCAATGCAAAGGCGCAACAGGCTCGTCAAGTCGGCACTATGTTGCTGGACGAGAAGTTGAAGTTGCTAGAGGAGGTTACAGCAGCGTTGAATAAGGAACAAAGTACCAACGGCAGGTACATACCATCCTCAAACAGGGCCTTAGTTAGTGCACTCCCCTTCGGCAAATCCAAAGCTACGAGATATTCCAGTGTGCCTCCGTCAATACCTGAAGGAGGTTCCGACCACGACATCGAGATGGCTGACGGACATGAGGATCCAATCGAGGTGATGCCAACGGAGGAGGAGGATAATATTGTTGAAATTTCACCTTGCCGTGTGCGAGCGTGCGCACGAGCGATGGCATTATACGCCACTGTAACTTGATTGGGTCCTTTATTTTGTTTTCCCTATCTCATTGACTGCTCCGTCGGCGCCTTTCCGCTTCCGGTAACTATAGGCGCTATCATATTTAAATTGTAGCTACCCATGTAATTCTTCACGTGTTTGCTTGTCTCGCACCAAATACCCCTTGTTTCCCTATAAACCGCAAACACGACGATTGAGCTGTATAATTCTACAAATATCCCACGAGCTGCAGGCTTGAAGCGGGTAAGTGATCAATTTTATAAAGAGATTAGGAAAGCCACTCACCAATATGTAGCGCGGTACAATGGCCATGGTTGTTCAAGTCGACAATATCGATAGCGATGAGCCAGAGGAGCTGGAGCCGGAGCCGGAGCCTAAACCAGCTGCAAAAGATGACGCTATAAAACTTGAGTTTTGTTGGCATAATTTCCCACACTAAACTTGAGTCTGATAGAAAAATTTCCTACAATGCTTATTCACTTTTTTGTTTTTAATAGAAAAGATTATAAATGAGCATATAGAGGGTTCTAATGGTAAAATCAATATAGCTATAGATTATTACCAATGTATATTTGAATATATACACTGTTGTAATACATGTAACACTTTAAATACTGGAATATCTAAAGTGTCAATGGTTTAATTATATATATATATAGTATTGTAACAAATATAATCTATGATTACAAGTATTTATAGTATCAAGGATTTTAAGAATATTTACACTATTTATAATTTTAACAGCATTTAAAATATCTAAACTATCAATATTTGTCACAGTATTGAGAATATTCAAAATACTAATATTTTCAACAGCATTAAGAATATCTAAAGTATTAATAGTATTAACACAATTTAGAATATTAAAGGTATTAACAGTTTTAAAAGTATTCAGAATATCTAAAGGATTAATAATTTTACCACAATATAGAATGTTTAAAAGTATTGATAGTTTTAATAGTATTTAGAATATCAAAATCCTTATTAATTTCAATAGAATTTAGAATATCTAAAGTATTGAGAGTTTTAACACAATGTAGAATATCTAAAGTATTAATATTTTTGACAATATTCAAAATCTCAAAAGTAGTAATACTTTTGACAGAACTTAGAATATCAAAAGTATTGATAGTTTAAATAGAACTTAGAATATCAAAAGTTTTAACAGTATTCAGAATATCAAAAGTTTTAACTGTTTTAACACAATGTAGAATATCTAAAGCATCAATAGTTTTAATAGTATCCAGAATATTAAAAGTATCAACTGTTTTATAAATATTAAAAATATTAATAGTTCTAACAGTGTTGATAATATTCAAAGTATTGATAGTTTTGATAGCATTTAGAATATGTAAACTCTTTATAGTTTTGATAGAATTGAGAATATTTATATTATTAATAGCTTTAACACAATTTAGAATATCTATAGTATTAATGGTTTCAACAGTGGTTAGAATATTGAAAGTATCAATAGTTTTAAAAGTATTTGAAATATCTAAAGTATTAATAGTTTTAACAACATTAAGAATATATAAGATATTAATTATGTATAAAATCACAAATGTTTTAATAATATTGAAAGACAAAGGAAAGTATTAAAAACATAAACATTATTGAGAATATTAACATCATTCAAAATATAAAAACTTTCAAGAATATACAAAATATAAAAACTTTCACCAACATTGTGTTCCAACAACTTAAGTTATATAGCTCTTGAAACTTTGAATAATATTATAGCTATTAACCTTTTCAAAAGTATATTCTGTTAAACAATGCAAGATTCAAAGAATGTAATACATAAAAAAGCAATGTTATTGGTTAGTATCAAAATAACAATGCAAGTTATACAGCTTTTATTTTAACAATTTATAAAATGTATATCATTGTATAGCAAATATTACTACAAAGCTCAAGTTTATGATAGCAAATTTGATTTGATAGACTCAAGCCTTAGAATGTAACTGCCTGACCAGCCGCTACATCTTCCAAGGAGAACAGGTGTAAGCGGACCCAAGACAGGAGTGAAGATGAGGAGATGGAGGGAGGTAACGCACCTTCAGCCACTTCTACGAAAACTCCGTACGTTGTTCACTTTGAGATCTCAGTTGTAGCTAATGGTTGGATATGATTTAGTCCAGCCGCCAAGAAAGCTAAGTTGAACGTACCTCAGGGCCTGATAGAGGACTGGGCTACAAAGATAGCTGCAGCTCCGCAGTCCCCCTCTATCCGCAGTGTCTTGATGATGAGCAATGCTCGCTCATCTACGCCGTCTGTTGTCACTATGCCGTCTGTCATCACTTTCTCCACAATTGTGTCATCTGCAGCTTCCCACGCTGTAAAGAAGGCCCAACGTAGAACATCACAGGTAAATCTTTAAACTTTACAAACCTGAGAGGGAGTTCTGAATATACGGAAGATAAGTGTTAGTGTCACCGAGGGCAATGTTTCGACAACTGCACCTAAGTCAGAGTCAGACACCAAAGCCGAAAAAAGCAGGAAGATCAAACAAACCCTATTACCTTTACCCCCTGATGTCGACAACGCACTTGAAGTGTGGCAACAAAAGTTTGTCCCAACATACCTCTCGTTCATTGGAAGCCTGAAAAACCCATGGGATGGAAACTCAATGAAGCAAGAGATAAACGAGCTACAAAGGATATGGTCAGTGGTGTTCCCAACAAGTAACGAGGTCGTCACGGATGGATGCATTATCCACAAAGTAGCAAGTTGTTGTGCTTGAGAGCTCACTTTGAGTGCTAACCGCTCTGTTCAGGCTGCGCAGTGTGGTTACAAATATTGTAACAACATGACAAAAGCGGCTGCAATAGCCATATTGAAGGAGTGGGAGATGGCAGGCATCACAACCGAGGACGATCGTATTACATACATCCAAGCAAACCTCAAGCTGGATTTCAAGTGTATGATAAGTGATCCAGAGGTAAGTACCGTCTTGCATGATATAATTCAGACTCATCTTACCTTGTGTGTTTAGAACTTACGCGGCATGTTTGAATCATCAGTCATCTTGCAAACCTTCGCAATTCATCTATCGAGTACTGCTGGTTCATTAATTCGGTATGGCAATCCTGTAGGCAGATTAGCTCTGGCAGTAGCAGCGGTACGTACTATTGGTTCTGCTAGTCAAACACATTATTTGAATTACAAATAGGTCGAACGTGGCTTTGTGCTGTGGAAAACTGGACATATTCTGTCTAAAAACAAATTAGCTGCTAGAATCAAGATATGCGCCACAGAAGACGAGCGAAAGCGAGCTAAGAAAAGTAATGCTTGTCTTATATATTTCTCGCAGGCGACGTGGGGGAGGACCACTAGGCAGTACATGTGGAATCTCACAAAGAAAATGTGGAAGGCTATCATCTTTAAGGTGCAAGTGTACAAGAGGGCTGCCAAGAATTGCAAAGACTTGGAATCCGATGGCTTTGAATCCAATCAAGATGTGCGGGCGCTCCTCATTGTGGCAAATCCTGACGACAACGACAACGACTACAATGGTGGAGATGACAATGAGGAGGAGTTACTAGATTAGGAGATGCCGCCTCACCTGCTGGTAGTCTTGTCTGTAGTTCCTGTCGAGTCGGTGCAACTTCTATGCCTTTATGATCCATGCAAACTTTTTGTAGCTTACTATTCAATATAATGGTGTTCACTTGAATAACTTGCTGGTGTGTGCAACTTACGGATCTTGGTGTATTTAGACTGCTTGAAGCCAAAACTACGCTGCCCGTAATTTTACAAGTTTGCCATTGTTTCAAGTGACTCAAGCACCGTCTACTTGTATTACTTGAGGCATAATTGCGCAAGTTTCATGTACTTATCCAGAGGAACATGTCTTGGAAAGCTGACAGACTTTACTGTCTTAGTTTTACTTCAAGACGCTCAAGACGGTCTCAAGACAAAATCCGAAACTTGATGGATAGTCTGATCCCGTGCGCCGTACATGTTCTACAGCTTTATGATATCGGCGGGTGGATCTATGAATACTTGTTTATACAGGGATATTCTCAATGTAAATTGTGTGAATACTTTTACTTACTAAACAGACACAGGCGTGGCAAGTGCCAGCAATTCAAACTTGAAGCAGACCCTGGAGGCTCGACATAGTCACGACTCACGAGTCTGACTAGAGTGGGCCGGGCCAGGTTCGAACCTATGGACGGACCGTGATGCTCACGACACATCGCGATAGATCGCGATCCACTTTCGAAAGCTTTTTGAGAAGGCGCACTGCCATCATGTTGTCCGAATATTCATCATGGTACCCGTTGTGTTAGTTTCTCCAAACTCTTCGAGCAGTGTCTGCATCTCACTCAATGACTCCAACCATGCATGCAAATAACTCTCCTCGCAAGAAGGCCCTGCTTGTCGGGATGCGATACGCAGATAACGACCGTATGACCAGTGACTCCGAGCTCATTTGTTGTACACTGGAGGAATTCAGGGACCGGCTGATCAGGCAGTACGGCTACTCGGATGAGGATATCAAGATTCCCGAATTGACTGGAAGTACTAGTACTAACATGAGCCGAGAGTTTATCGTGAGTAATGAGTCTTCAATTTATGTTCGTCTGAACAAGTTATGTCTAGCTGCGAGCTGCTATGGATACTTTGGTCACTGGTGCAGGAGTGGGCGACAGGTTTATCTTTTATTGTGAGTGCAATTCCGGTCTCAGCAGATTCCATTGAACATTCATCTGTGTCAGTTGTAGGACATGGCTCACAGCAGTCGATGGCTACAAAGAGCTTTGAGGCAGGTGGATTGGATGAAGTCATAAATCTACTCGACGCCCCCTCCGGGATGACAGATCCATCTGCTGAAACTAATCTTGTAAGCGTCACTTACACCGCCAGTGATATCTGAATTCAATCACAGTCTAGCTACGGAACATAGAAGCTCTACTATCGACCGCAAACCAGGACGATACCTTTGGTTTACAACGTCCGTACCGTATAGTATGTCTACAATCCCAGTCTGTACTGACAACCTTTTGCCTAGTAGTTAACGGGCATACCTATGAATTTATGGCTCGAGATCGGACGGCTAGTCAACAATATAGGCCAAAAGCTCGATAGGAGGTGGCATGATTCCAAGTCACTTGTTCAATATAATGAACATTGTATAGCGTCCGAGTCAGCCTGAAATGTGGTAATCTGAAATAGCTGTGCACTATGCTGTGCTTCATTGAACAGTGCCTCCGATATAAGATAGCATTTCCCCCACAATTCGGATTCTGTCCCCCTGAATTCTACAGTCTACCTCTCTGTCATACAGTTACTACCTACGATTGTAGTCACCACCGCGCTTATACTGTTTGTATGTCTCGCGATACTATCTACATTGCGTAAGCTTCCCATGGTCTAGGCGAGCGTCGATCCGTTGACCAAGGATGGTATCTAGTGTAATGGGAGCTACGGGGACCGGGAAATCGTCGGTTAGACCTTCAGCCTATCACGTAGATTATATAGTACTGAAACTATTCAGCAGTTCATAAATCTTGTATCCGGAATCTCGCTCCCAAACGCCGACAGCAAGTCGGATACCAGTATTGTAAGTCACTGGCAGTTCGATATTCCTGCGTGGTATAGATGCTATAGATATTTAGACAGCTGTCTCAGATTCTTGAGTTAGTCTCATATGCAACAAGGGATCTTCCACTGAACTTCCACTGTGGGTACACTTTGTAACCTATGTCTTGATCTGTTGGTCAAACTCAGCGTATCTTTGTTGCAGCCGGAGATCATGCTTATGAGCTGATACCCCGTAATCCTGCAGCTAAGTTCCTAGGTTAGTATTCTAACACATGCCGCCAGTACGTTACTGAGTTGCCGCACGTTGATCAAATTCTGGTCTTTATGATATAGTACAGTAGCCTTAAGAGAAGATATAAGCCGACTCGAATAAAGCCTCATCTTCTCCGTCTTTGCTCCTGTCGCTGCGCCAGCCTTAGTAACTTTTGCTCCATCCGCGCTCTCTCTTTAGCTTTATCCTCCTGCGCTGTATGTGAATGATGCCACCATGACACAGACCCTCCCGTACTCGCGACTTGAGGGCCTTTCCAAGTCATCTCATAGTCACGGTGTCCATGCGCAACAAAGATTTTTGCCTTCCCTTCTCGCAGAGCTGGTAACATGACATTCTTAAAAATAGGTTCGAGTTCCTCGGGGCTATACGGTGCACTCTTGAAAATTCCCGTTCGCGCTGGACCGGATCCCCCATATGCCACCACTTGGATTGTTGAGTTACTGCAATATCGAAGCGTTATCACGTCGGGTGAGAAACGATGTGGACGAGCAGTGGCCTTCGGCTCCTGCCTCCCCTGAGCCCAGTCATCCATGGTGGCGGCGTTCGGATCCCGCAGTACTTTAGGCCATGACGTGGTGCTGCTTGTCACAGATCCGTGAGAAGAGCAGAGCATTCTGGCAGGGTGTGGATGTACATCCAGGCGGTCGACGAAACAGTTCTGTGTATCGTAGCGTAGGACACCACCGGCAATGCACAGTTGCTTGACACTGGTAGTAGTCTCCTGAGTCCGGAAGGACCATCGCGCAAATTCGCGCATACGACCTTGTGACATAGTTATCTGCGTTTGCATGCACTCTTCACATTTCCGAGTTAAATCCATCGTGACTTCGCAGAGGCGTAGATCGGAGCTAGTAGAATCACCGAGCTCTTGTATGGCGAAAGAAAATGCGTATGCAAAGTTATCGCCTGTAATATCTACGAATAATTGCCCTGGGAATAATGAATGTCAGTCGGGTTTGATATAGCTATGATATCAAGTTTCATTTACATTCTGCGGAAGGACAACTTGAGTGAATCCGACGGAAAGTCGCTTTAGAGATTTCCGGAAAGTAGAATGAGCGTAAAATGCCAGTGATCGCTGCAATATCCACTGAAGGTAATATGGGGCCGGCAAAAGTGCCATGTGCTTGCTGTGGATCCTCCTCGCACCCGACGAGTAGCCATATCATTGGCCAAAATTCCTGGGAGCCAGAAACCGTTATGGTTGAGAGCTTTCCGGATGTGTGGATAACCGGGCGATCATCCGACTGCTCGTCCCAGTATATCCCATGACACTCGAGAGATTCCAGGTCGCGTAATTTGACGATGAGATTTACGAGGTCGGAGGTAGTGGCAAAGCGATGATCTCGTAGCAATAAGCTGGTCACTGAAGCATCATCGGCTTCATGTCTCGGGTGTGTATAGGATACAACCCCAAATTGGACATTGGGAGAATCTGAAACGAGCTCCCAATCGGTGGGCTCATGCTCTCCTATTGACAGACTAAATTTCCCTACCCGATATACATCAGTGGAAAGACTAGACAGACAGTTTAGCTGAAAGCACGTACAATATTTTCTAGTGTGGTCGAACTTGTACTGTAGGCGCCCGGAAATAAATTCGGTGCAGAAACAACGCAAGAGATTCAACATCGCAGAACCATCTGAGAGAGTAAATTTTGGTCGGCGGTTGGCTGTATGAGGTCGTGCTGTGAAAATCCAAAAAAATGGCCAGATCGCGGTACATTTTTTGATGTACACCGTCTCCAACGTCGATGCCATGAAACTGCGAGGTTCTCTCGCAGAGTTATCCCAAGTGACTTGCTCGCAGCTTAGCACTCGAATATTACGAAGTGTGCCGACCAATCGTGCCAGATCTACGAAAGATCCGAAATGCTGCTGGAAAAGCGTAAAGCTTTGTACTGAACGGAAATTGGACTTGATGAACTGCAACACCACCGGGTGAGTATGGGATGATTGATTCATAGTCGCCAAATGATTGAAGTAACCCAGCTCTGCTAGTTTGACTAGCTTTGACCCGATCTGAAGAAAAAATTCGTGCGCCCAAGAACTTCCACGCTCCACAATCCAGAGTTTTTGAATGTACGTTGCAATGGGACCGCGCCACTGGTCCTGTTGGGACATGCGCGTGAGGGACAGTAGGCCATCTACATCGGCTGCAGATTGGAGGATAATCGTGTGGAACATGAGAGGTCGCGACAGCTCCGCCCAGCGTCGGCAAGTGAGAGCGCATTGTGATAGTTGACGCTTGTATATGCGCATATATCGAGGGCTGCGGGAGGCTTTGTCGCGCACGTATGTAAGCAAGAAGTCCAGGATCAAATCCAGAATTTCATTCGGGATTGCTCCAGCCGAAGCCCTGCCATAAAATATATTAGTACGGTCCAATTGTATGTTTGAAGGCAATGAATGTCGTGAATGGCCCCACCTTGGAGGCAAATATGCAGAAAAATATGCCGCAAGCTCAGCGCTCTCAAACCAACCCCCGTACACAGGAAGAACCCAGAAGTTGAATTGAATCGGCCTCAACATCGAGTCCCAGTCATTGTCTGGGATGCTGTGGATAATTGATTGATAAACTGAAAACGTCCTCACAATGGCAAGAGTACAAACCCTTTGGGCGGCGGCTGGTGCTTCCTCTTGTACTTGCGCTGCTTCATTTGTCTTGGTACAATTGGGAACTTGGGAGCTATATGTGACGGATCGTCTAGGTGAGTATATAGAAGGAATAGGGGACTAGTAGAGAGGCTGTGAAATATGATGCGCAGCTTACATAGCAATTACCGGCGTCCTTAAACATCAATATTAATGTCAAGCCAGTACACTTTACGACACGCGGAGAGTAACACGAGATTCGGCAAGAGGCCAGACTTTGCATTGCGATGCACATCAAACGTTCTCCCGAACCTCGAGGTAAGGAGAACATTTCCAAATCCCCAGATTGGGTCATATGAGTGTATGTACAGCCTCGCCTATCTTATCTGAAGCTGTCCCCTCATTAATTTTGAGGCTCTGTCAACCGAATACATCGTTCAAATTCCTGGCTCGCAGGCTCTGAGAGAAATAGAAGCGTATCTCCGCAAACGCTTGAACTGCTTTGGAAAATGATGAGGGAGACAAGGATTGAAAGGGGAGTGGGCTTACGAGCATGAGCTTGCAACAGAATCAGAAATTGAAGATTAGAGGGACCACTTCCCAGATTATCCGTCCGTCGACAGCGCCAACATAGTGTCATACCTATAGAAGATCATGGATCGATTTGACCCGTTATCCAATTCATATGAACAGGAAGCATGTTCTCATATGGGAGTCAATATCGCTACGAAGGCGGGTAAGGGACATGAGATCGGGAAAGAATGAGCAGTGGACCAAACACACCTCATGTCTACAATTCTCGCTAGTCTCACTGCAAATCGGTTTAATTCCTATTCCACCCCACAGTAGCACCAACACCGGGATCCTGAGCGGTATTCGACCTGGTTCGAAGGTGGATATGTGGTAGATTATCAACGCACCAGATGCATACTGGTTGCTCGCTCACCTATCCCGATATTGCATATATGCTTATCTGTACGAAAGTCTGCGAACGCCTTCTGTATGACTTGATTCCCGGGCCTTGGCTTGGAACTGCGCTGCAGCAGTCTGGGAGATGACAAGCTCTAGCATTCCGTGGTCATTGCTGTGCTCGGCACGAGAAACATGTTCAGGTATGGATTGTAAGAGTAATCAAGACATAAAATGGCAGTTGACTTGCTAACAAGGCGCAGAATTGGTATGATGAGCCTCTGCCAGGACACGCGAAAAAAGGTGTGGCGAGCGCTTGATACCATCAACGACGTTTCCAAATATAGCAAGCACGCATCCCCTGGACCTAATATCGACAAACAACTCAGACTCCTACCCAGTCACCTTCGGGCGGTAGGGGGGCCCCATAATAATATTTGTATGAATTACTACGAAACACTACATCCGAAATATATGATTACATAACCAACAAAATCTCCTTATATATCCAAACAAGCTCCCCTCCTACCGCCCTACGGGGACTGGCACAAAACATTTGTAATCAAAGCGCGCCACCGTAAGAAACCTCAACGGACATTTAAAAAAAGACAGAAGCGCTCATGAATACCGTGGGAAGCGATTCAAATAAATGCAGGTTCCGGCAACTTGCAAGACACTTTTGAGGGATATAAAATTTCATGAGAGGAAAGAAGCTCAATCAGAATGCTATAGAGTGATTTATTATATCTGTTTTGCAAGGAAAAGGCAGATGGTGAGGTATCATTTAGTAGTAAGTACTCAGACACATTTATTAAATTGAACCCATTGAGTAGAGGGACGCGTTTATTCGTGTCTCTTCCCACGGTATTCATGAGCG
>MLYV02000871.1:0-23677 GCA_001913855.2 Hermanssonia centrifuga
AAAAAAAAAAAAAAAAAATAGCTCCGCCGACACTGGTCGAGCGGTGGTTGTTTATGGATGTTTGGCTTAATAGATGTTCAACTCCGAAATACAAGGGTTTGTTTAAGTGCATATCGCCTTAATTAAGTATATAAATATCGCCATTACAACAGAGGCTGCGTCCTTATCATGCAGAATCCCGACGCTGAGCTACCTCCGAACCCGTCGACACTGGCTTTCGAGTCAGTGTCTACCAGACGGCAAATCATTGCGTCGTACTGGCTTATTGTAATACTAGCCATACCGCTTTGGTGGAAAACAACGAGCATAGATCGCTTAGCCCTACCAAGTTCCAGAGTGCGAAGTCTCGAGGGTAAAGAGGTAAGTCGTGGCCGTAAAGCATACGCAACGAAACGTAACACCTATACCCTCCAGCTAAAGTTTCCGGTACATGTCAATGTAGCTTCTGAGGTAGCCGAATATTCCGAAGCTGTGCTGAAGAAGGAATTCACGGAATGGATGCATGAACACGCAGAAATCCAAGGGCTGCAAATCGGATTTGATTCGGTAGTGAGTTTGCAATCGACTTGATCACGTATTCTTATATGTAACCCTCGCTGAAGGACACTACAGGCCCCGGATCATATTACATCAACATACGAGAGCATGCCACGAAGGCATTGGTTCATGGCAGGCATCTTTCTATAGGGACATCCAACGAGAACGAAGAAGCATGTACGTCCCGCAGCACTCGCCATACTTACAATCGAGCTCATTGATCTTTCAGCCAAATCTCTTATACCATTGGGCATTGCGGACACGTTATGGAAACTTCTTCTACCTAGTGCTTCCCAGACCAGTAGTGAGGCACACCGCATAGTCAAATATTCCCCTCGAATTCGCCTGGCTTTCACCTTGCTCAATGAGGATGCTGCTGCCGGCGTTGCAGCTTTCTCGTGGGATATTCAAGAAGCTATACGTCGTATGTATATTCAGCACTCGAGAAATTCAGGCAAGCTGATCTATCCCAGAATATCTCGGTCCTTCTCTGGACAGATTCTCAATATTGCACAATTTCACGGTGGAGAGTCAAGTGCAGTTCCATGCCCCGTTGGCATTCAAACCTCGTACCATTTCTGTGGATGGTATAGAAGGTCACGGTCTGACACCGGAAGAGCTCACAGTGTTTGTAAACTCGGCAGAATGGACGCTATGTGAGCGGCCTTTTCTCGTGCATAGTCATCGTTCCTTATACAATCTTTAGCCTCAAGCGTCTCCAATGATCCCGTTTTACATTTCGTACTGTTTGTTCCTTCTACGAATAACCCATTATATATTTTGGATTATGACGGTATGTGTGTTACATCGTTTCTCTACGTGCAGTCTCTTATCAATGAAGCATAGGATCCCCCACGTCTTCCAATGCGTTCCTACTCCCACAATGGGGTGGCATTGTCCTTTTGAACAGGGGCAGCCCCCACTTATCCACACACCTTCTCCACTCCCCGTTCGCCACTTTCCAGCAACAACTGCTGTCGCTCCTTGGTGTCCCCAACCTGCCCCCCTCTGTAAATAGTAACGGCTCCGAACCATTTACTGACTGGCAACTGGACGCTCTGGTCCGCCAACGGGCGAGAGAGAACGCTGCGAACGCTAAAGAGACGTTACAGAGTATCACGGCTTTGGTTCATCAGATAGAAAACATGCCTGTAGGACAGGATGTCAAGGGAGATGTGCAAAATGCTTTAGGCGCTCTTGATTCCGTCAGTGGAACCACCTCCATTTTTCGAAATGTGACTTACTTGAAATGTGCCCCACAGGTTTTCCTTGTGGCGAAGTCATCCTCAACTCTCGCTCTCCAATATTCAAGCGAGGCACTATCTTTAGCGTCGCGTGCCTTCTTCAATCCTGGTATGCTGGCACTGCTTTATTTTCCTGCAGAGCACAAATACGCCGTTTACACTCCGCTCTTCGCGTCTGTTGCCGCACCGCTCATGGCTGCTGTCATTCGAGAATTGATGGCTTGGAAAAAGGCTCGCAAGGCGGCTGCTGCAAAACGCGAATCGGTAGACAAAGTTAAAGCTGACTGACCGTTACACCTGCGATTCGATACGCTGTAATTTATTATCAGCCCGACAGTTCAAAATTTTCTCAAGCCTATTACGTTCACCGTGATTATCATCCTCGGGTATCGCCGGTTTGCAAAATGAGCATGTCTTGTATGCTACGGCGCTGTACTCGACCATCTGCAATCATGTCTCGACAGTCTACCGTCGTCCCTCCCGAGTTACTGTACGAAATCGTTGGTTTGATTTTGGCAGAGTATCTCGACGATGTAATTGCAGGATTTCACCGTTTGCCTGGTCCTACACCGATGGATCTGTTAACAACTGGGCTTCTCACTGACACTGAGTTGCAGGAGTTGCAGGAGCCATTATTATCACCTCCTATTGATCAGAACACGGAGGACCCCGCATTGTCCTTCCCAAGTCCGATTGTTCCCCTTCTTCGTGTTTCCTTCCAGCTAAGGGAGGTCACTCTCAAGGTAATGTCCGACGCGCTAGGAATTGCAATCGACAACGAGGGAGTCGGACGGTGAGTCCTACTAGTCCTGTCCGATTCAAGCAGCTGTTACTTATTATGAATATGAAGGCTCGTACTCAAGCCTTGGACGCTAATTCAAAGGGTTCGCCGGTCGTTTCTAAATCCTATGAAAGCCCAATTTTCTCGAACGGAATCGCTCTCTCCACTTCTCCTCACATATGATGTGCTTGCCAGGACCAATGTCCACTATAACACCGCCTTGCTCTTCTACAGAAGGCCAGACGTAGAGGCACTTCTAGACAATTTGCAGGCTCGGTTGGAGCCTGAAAAGCGTATGGGCGTCAGCCAACTTCGGACCCACATTCGCGTCATCACACGCCTTCCGCTGACCATCAAACAAGGCGTGTTGAGAACTGTTGTGACTAGCCGTGCAGTAGACATAGCGTCTCGTGCTCCTGCCTGTTAGTAATTCTTGTCTTCTACTCGGTTTGTGCTAACTAGTAGAGTTCAGTTGTCACTCTCACAGAAATGTTGTCTTCCTCTCGAGCCACGTATACCAGTCTTAAGAACTTCGACGCTACCCTACTTCGTGCAAGAGATGTTGGAAGCCTCGTCCGAGATGAGCTTAATGCAAGATATGCAGTGCGTCTCGCAATCATATATTAACTGCTTTGCGATTAAGGGTTGTCCTAGGAACTCCTTGAGACGTTACACATGGCTCTGACTCAATATACCAGTAGCGAGACCCAAACAAGCCTGAGAGAGCTTTCAGATGACTATTTGGTTTGGAGGATGGCGTCCACTATCAACCCCTACATCAATTTTGAGTCTGAGGATGTACGTCACCATCCGTCTTTTCCTGAAGTGTGTTTGTTAACTGAAAGTTTTATCGGTTCAACTTGAACAGGTTGAAAAGGGGCGTGTCATCATGCAGAATATCATTGACTATTCTGGAAGACCTGGCGCAAAATATTCCGAATGCAGGCAGATGGCCTCTTCGATTCTCGACATGCTCGCCCTGTATACTACCAGTGGTACCGTACTAGTAATCCCGGCAGATCAACCCGGCCACGAATTTATGCCTTCTCCAGCCCCCGATGTGGACAGCCTCCATATTGGAATTTGAACGTCGGATGGAAGGGTCTTATTGCTTCAACATCGACGCAAAGATGGTTTGGTTTGGTCTGCTAGTGTGTTCGCATTATTTCCTGTGGACTCGGCTGATAAATATTTACAGATGCTCAATTACGAAACGCAATCTACATTTTCTGGTACTCAATGAGAAGGCTACGCTCATGACCAGTGTTGATCCTTGTGACCGTCTCGGTTGTATCTCCTTAAGGAGCAAAATATACCGTCGCTACTTCTAGGCTACTACCACCGGCGTGCTGAATCGGTGTTTATCGCATTCATAGGTCTGGTATAGTTTGTGAAGCGACTGAAGGCGTAGTGAACTATTCGCCTTGAGAATGCATTGCTACTAGCGCTTATCGATGCTCAGAGACGCTCAGGCTTTCGACTCTCTCAACTACTACTACTATCATGCCGCGAGAATCGACCCTCCCTTCCGAATTATTGTACGAAATAGTTGGCCTGATTTTTGGAGAGTATCTAGACGATGTGATTGCAGGGCCCCATCGTTTTCCTGGTCCTACACCGCTGGAAATTGTATCAGTCAAGCTTCTCACAGGCACTGGCTTGCAGGAACCAATACCACCTCCTGCCAATCAGAATACCGAGGACCTCGCATTGTCTCTTCCGAATCCAGTAATCCCCCTTCTTAACACCTCCTTCCAGCTAAGGGAGGTCACTCTCAAAGTTATGTCTGACGCACTAGGAATTGCGATCCACAATGAAGGAGTTGGACGGTGAGCACTATTATCGTCGCATTTGACGACTTTGTACTTAGCTCAAGTCGACAGCCTTGTACTCAAACCTTGGCCGCGGATTCAGTTGATTCGCATGACTTATATGAACCCGCTGGAATACCAGCCCGATAGGGGTTCATCCCCGCTTCTTACTACATACCATCTACTTGCTCTGGCCCATATTCACTACAGCACCGCCACTCTTCTCGATGCAAGGCCCGATTTACAGGAGTTGATGGACGCAGTCGAGTCTGATCAGCAGCCTGAACAGCGTCTAGGGTACGGACAACTTCAGAGTATCTTTGATATTGTCATAGCGCTCCCATTTACAATTAAACAAGGCGTATTGAAGAATGCTGTCATATTCCGCGTGGCGGACATGGTGTGCCGCATTCCTGCTTGTCAGTCATACGATTATTTATTCTCTTGTGTTTTGCTAACTGGTAACTTAGTCATCCAGTTCAAAGACGTCCTGTCCTGCGCCCTAACTGTGTATGATACCCTCAAGGACATTGACGACGTCATCGTACGCGCAACAGAGGTTGGTTACCAGATAGATCTCATGGAATCACGTTATGCAGTATGTATCACAAAGAAACTATGACTATCCGCCTCACTTAAGATATTTCCAGGCCACTGTTGATGCGTTACACCGGACACTAAAGCAATATTGCAGAGCCGATATGCAAAGGAACCGCCTCCGAGATAAATATTCAGTCTGGTTGATGACAGACACTATCAGCCCTAACCTCGGTATTGAGTTCCTGGACGTACGTCAGCGCTCCTCTGTCAAAAGTGCTAATGTTCTAAGCCTTATGGGCTTTTTTGACAGATTGCGAAAGCGCGTGGCCTTATGCAAAATATTGTCGATTATTCTGAAAGACCTGGCACCGAATATCCCAAATGCAGGCAGGTGGCGCTTGCGATCCTCGGATCGCTGGTCATCTTCGATGCCGCCGCTGCAGCAGCCAAGCCTAGGGAGGACTTTGCACCTCCTGTGACCGCAGACAGTGTGGATAGCTTTAATATTGGAAAGTTGAACATTGGCTAGCAAGAATTGAGGACCATGTGGAAATGGTGCGCAGCTTGGCCTCACCTTATTTCCCTGCCAACTTTCGCTGAATGTCTCTCACAGATGCTCTCTGATCGAGAAAATGCGATATTCCGATAGTATTAGTATTACTACTCGAGACAGAAGTGAGTATCTCGAGTCTGGAATCGGCTGATCTGTTTGATCCTGATATGCTGGTATTGTTCGACTGTATATTTCTCCGGGGCGCAGATACTTACGCCGCTTTACACCCTCTTTGCACTTCAAGCTCCGATTTTTTTTGGCGCAGTGTCGAATACTGGTAGTAGAGCGAATATGAAAAGGGCTGGATATAACGCATCATTTTCTACGACGACCACTGTGGACTCGGATCCATCGCCAGCATAGGCTGCTAGTGAACTGATCTGAGAGTGTGACGATGGAATGGCAATCTCTTGTACTACGCATGTGTTCTTCCTCCTCTGAATGAGCCCCGGACATATCGATCTTACATGTGCGAGTGATCCGGATATTCCGGAGTTATAATGCGTTTAATTGGAATTTGTTTTAGCGCTTACTTGCGGCTCAATTCACATCATCATGGCCAAAGGTGCCGCAAAGAACACGGATGGTAACAAGAAGGGGAAAGGAGGTGCATCGAAGACAGACGAAACATCTGAGAAATCCGCAAAAGTAAGCACCCGTCAAGATATACTACCCCTAGACTCATCCTCTGATCTACGATAGGGTAAAGGCGGTTTGAAGCCCGCTACTGCTATAAACGTGCGGCATATACTGTGTGAGAAGCACTCAAAAGCTACCGAGGCACTACAGAAGATTCAGGTATGTACTTTGGCTCGCTGACTCGATATCTCTGTCCCTGAACTCCGTCTATCAGGAGGGACAACGATTTGACAAGGTCGCTCAAGAATATTCTGAAGACAAAGCTAAATGTACGTCAATCATCTGGGGTTATTCCCCGCGGATACTTCCGCCGCCCGTATAGCTGACATTAGTTTGTGATTTCAGCCGGCGGAAGCTTAGGTTGGATGATTCGTGGGTCTATGGTGGTACGTTTCCTGTCCAGGCAGTCCCGAACACGTTCACTCACTTCAAAATGCAGGGTCCGTTTCAGGAGGTCGCATTCGCTCTGGAACCTTCCACAGTGGACAAGCCTATATTATCATCGTTGGTGAAGACTAATTTCGGATACCACATCATTATGGTAGAAGGTCGCCGTTGATGGAGTCATCGCGTATAATTCAGTGTGCCAACAGCTGGAGCTTGTTAACGGTGTCGTTGCATTGGAAAGACTATCCTCAACCGATTATGTAAACCATTGTAAGACTAAAGCACAGGCAATATAAATTACCGACAGCAAGCCCAACACCAAACCAATTAAAACAGAAAGTATTACAGACAAGAAAGCTCGATGACTATTATTGCTGTCCGGATAGTCGAGTACGATGTTCAAGATATGCCCTCAGATCCTCCGTTGTCTGTAACGGGGCATGAGTCCATGCTTGAGGAGCAGGTACAAAGGGTGGCACCGTATCAAATGCCATACCGGGGTTGGACGTCCTCAATAGCGTAGCATCCATCGCACCTCTTTCTCCTATTCTGGAGTTTGCTGAATGGGTGGACCTCACGTCACTCCTAGGAGAATGTAGTCCTCGCGGGGCAAAACTAGAGGGTGATAGACTGGCAAAAGGGAACGTAGAAGCGAAGGCTGAAGCTGAGGCAGCGAATGGTGAAGGATTGGAGATCTCACTTAGTGGTATCGAATTCGACGAGCCCATGTGCGACATAACAGCATCACTGCTTAATCGTCCGCCAGGATGCGGAGAAGTCGACTGCTGATTACCATGTGGTTGGGTGGGCATGTATCCGCGAGAGCTTGGATCGATGGGATTGTTTTGATAATATCGCATCGACTCCATCGTAGGTCGGAAATGGCTAGATCCATGAGGGGATAGCCCTAAGATCGGTGTTGTACCACCTGATATATCCCGAGAATGTAAAATGCTGAATGCAGAGGGTGATGCACGGCCGTTAGGGAAAACGTGGGAATCCGGACCAAAGTTACTCAAGTTGTTCAGGCCAGGAATACCTTCCCCAGGAGTTGTGTTGTGGCTAACACTTGGCGTGATTGCACCTGAGCCAATGAAAGGGGCGTCCCTCCACATCTCCGAAGGATCCGGGGAAGGAGAACGCTTCGGTGCTCCAGCAACAATTTTCTCAAGGCCGAGTTCGACTAGATTAGCTTTGTAGAATGTGCTGACTTGGATTGTAGTCTAAAAGAAGGCCAGGTCAGACTGAACCGTGCGTAGATATTGTGAGCTGCGCACCTTGTTCGGCATGGATGCGGCGATTCGCTTGAAGTCGTCACCGTGTTGAGAGAGGAGATGCAAAAACGTCGCTATCGCAAAGCCAGTCTGTTAGACGAAAGCCAGAGTATAAACATCAGAACATACCCTTATCCTCGTTAGACCAAGTCGTCACACCTACAGCGGTCTTTCTACGCATAGAAAATTCGATTTGATCTACGAACTTAGCCTCCTGTGCGAAGATCACGAGATGGTCATCGGAGATGGTGGGCGTCGACAAGGGCGTCGAAGAATTCCTGGGTTTCCGGCCCCGTCTGCCACGCTTGGCAGCTTTCGGTTCCATATCCTGCCGTTCTCGTCAGACACCGATCACGAGCAACAACCGTCAACTTACCACGTCCTCATTGACCTCATCTTGCTCTGCGGAATCGGCAGTACGTACGGTGATACGTCGTTTGCGCTTTCTGGACTCAGCTTCAGGTTCGGGAGTGGGTGTACCAGTGGGTGTATGGTCGGCTAAAATGACATTCCGACGAGGTCCTCTTCGAAGTTCTACTCCAGGAACCACCGAAGTTCTCTTTCGTCGATTGGAGCCATCTGTTGCGTGCACCTCATCATCACGCTTCAAGATATCCGCCAGCAGAGCGTTGCTCTTCTGCTTCCGCCCACCGCGCCTGCGTTTAGAAGCTTGCTTTCGTGCCACGACCTTCCGGAAATCGATGTGTTTGTGTTTATGCAGATAGTAAAATGCGACACATTCCGCGGCCGTTTTATTCGGTAAGGATCGAGCGATGGTGCCAAACTGTTTCGGGCATTCGGCAAACTTCTCTACAAGGATACCAATTTCCTCATCCGTCCAGTCTTCCATCCGCGTATGAGGCGTGTAATATTCTTTCGGATTTTGCACCTCGTTGTTCGTATCGTCGAAGAAATAGTCAATTTCTCCTCTGGATACCGTGAACATGTCCGGAATCACGGCAGCGTTGCGGGCTCCAAGGTGGTTCGCGTCCGTGAGTTCCTCATTCCCAAGACTGGCGATGATCTGCTCCATTTCTAGATCGGAACGCACTGCATCGCCCATAGTAGCAGCTGAACGTCGAGTGGTACGGCCGGCCGTCGCTGCCGCTTCTTGCAGGGCCATAGCCCTGGCCACGTCGTCAAGTTTCCCGCAATGTATGCGCCATTGCTCGTGGAGCGCGAGATACTCTCCTTTCAGCCGCTGTACTTTGTCACTAAGGTCCGCCTGCCGCAGGGCAAAGCGAACCTGGAGCGACGGTTTCGCAGTTTCGAACGTAGCTTCGCGGGAGATCAGCCTTTCACCGCTGGTAACTTCCCGCACAAGTGCTTCAGGTGATGTATGCGACGGCACCGGAGTTGATTTCACTTTAGACAAATTGTCGCGTAGCACAGGATCGACGCGTTCTTCCTGCGTTTGACGGTCCAGTTGCAGCCTCATGGCGACCACCATGCGGAGTGCCTCCGACAGGGGTATATCTGGAGCCGGCTCTGGCTGATGTAACTCGCCGCGGCTAGGCGGCTCACTTGGCCCCGGGGCGGGAGTTGGAGGGGCAGAAGGGGTGGAGTGAATCATACTATTCCGTTTCACTTGCTGTGCTAAAGGAATCTCGGCTTCAAGGGAATCCTCACGAGAAGAGGTAGGACTCTGGGCGTCCAGGGGACACTGTGAGGAAAGTATCTCATCGACAGGTTGTAATTCTGTAGGTACTATGGTATGGATACGGGGTGGTTCGCCACCAGCCGGTTGACTGTCGACTGTGTCGGGTCTCTGGATGGCGGGAGATCTCTGGATTTGCAGTTCTGACAAGGACTCAACAGCTTCGTTGATAGTTGTCGGCATATCTGAAATGAGTACCATGTTACACACTCCAGAAGAATGCTCGCAATAATAGAATCCCACGTACCGCGAAGGTTGTCCTTCGTTGGCATATCTTGATCCACAGGTCTCGTCTCTGTTGAGGCACTATGACCAAAGGACCTATTCTGATGCGCAAAAGCGTCCCATCGTCCACCAATTCTTGCTGCTAATGATGGCTGCTGCGGAAGGACATCGCGAAACTCGGTCCTGTCGCTGGTTGCTTGACGGTCCGCATATACACGCGTAGGCGATGCAAGTTCGCCTTGTGCTCGACCGATATGGGAAGAATGAGACGACGAACGCGAGTGCTGCTGCTGCTGCTGCTGCTGCTGCTGCTGCTTCCTATGTGATATAAAATAGGAATCTGACGGTGTACGGGAATGAGGTTTTGTCGTGTTATGATGCTGATATGCGTCTGGATTTGACACTGAGCGTGCCGCGTTGAATGTGACACGATCTGGGAGATTAGTGCGTGTCCTGATGGGAGAGCGTAGGCTCCCGTCGTACCCAGACCCTCCACTGACAGACCGCTCTCGTGCAACCTGGATACGGTCATTGGCGAAAATGGGACTCCGCGGAAGACGTACGTTGGTCGCCGTAGGCCGGGGATACTCTCGAGGGCGTCCATCAAAATTCCCGCTGAATTGGTCGGCGGGATAACGCTTCGGAGGGGACCATGCATTCCTATCGTTGTATGCAGGTCTATGAGTATCTGTCCGTGGATTCGAGTACGTGTATGGCTCTCGATATTCTTGGACAGGGGAAAATCTCCTGAACTTGTTTGCAGAGGGATACGGCGGTGAATGATTCCCTCTAAACGACCGTTCGGAACGTTCAGGTGACCGATCTCTGGTAGGAGAGTTCTCTGGATAGTTGTCGTATATATGATCCTTACTTGACCTAAACAAAAATAAAATCAGCAGCCTGTTTGATTCCAACGTTAAATGAGACGTACCCTTCCTGGTACTCAGGATTCACTGCATGTGTTTGTTTCCAATTATCCGATGGCTCAAACATGGGTTGCGCCATAGTGTCGCGCCGAGGTCTACTCCAGCCGGTTTCGTACGTTGTAGACTGCGAGGGACGTCTGTCGGTCCAAGAGGGCACCTCTGGTGACCGCCAGGCAGACCGGTCCCATGAATCTATTTCGTTGCTCCTTGGAGATATATGCCGGTCTGGAGGAGTTGTCCCGTTGTGGGGGCGTTCAGGCCGCCATGCTTCGGAACGGTAATTATTGGGATAGCTTTCGCGATATGATGGTCCCGCACGAGGAGAAGTGTACCGATCGTAAAAAGGGTAGTTCCCAGCAGGTATGGGAGAAGGAGTGCGTCTCCGTTCTGGTATATGTGGTGCCCGCTAAGACACAGTCAAAAGACGTGAGTGATTTTTATCTGTAAACCAATAAACGTGACAAACATCGAAAGCTAAAGACGCGTTTCCAGAGTATCTTGAGTCATTCTTCTCCAGCATGAAATGCCCGTGAAAGAACCAAAGTTAGGCTAATTGGAGCTTAAGTTTCCAGTGAGAAAGAGTAAGTTAAGCAGTTTACAGAACTAGGTTGTACAGAGAGAAGTGCCTGGTATCTGGCAAACTGAATTTGAGCTGCAAGTGGTGGATTTTCCAGGTTCGACAACTGGGTGGTGGTGGCGGTTGGTGCCATCGTTTTGAACTCCGCTACAACGAGTGGCTGCACAGCATGGGCGTCTATCTCGTCCCAGATCGCGTCTTTAAGCGCCCATGTATATCGCTGCGACTCGTTTTGAGTACAATATTAATTGCAGAGGTTGTGTACTAGGCGACTCTGTCCTCCCTGCGAATAGCATCTTAAAAACTGGTAGGCTTGGTTGAAATAATGAATAAATCGACCTCTTTCTGGCATACCATTTCATCAGAGTATGCTTTCTGCACTAATTAATGTCCCTGTCCGATGTCGCTTGTATACGCATCGAGGAGATCGACCTGACCTTCACGCACATACCACTGTGAATATAACTAGATCCAAGGCGCACGTTCGTTATCATAAATAAGGCGTCAGTCCCCATCCGAAACTAGGTCACCCTTCAGCCAAGGCACCTCCGCAATCCCAATAGCGAGAGCATCATGCTCCATTTCAGCCGCTGCGTCATGCTGTTGCCTTTCCCTATCTTCAGAAGGCATTGCAACAAAAACTGCCACTTGCAGCGCTTTTACTTTGTCCCTTGTCTTCGAGTTGCGTGCAGCATTGCTTCTTGGCACATTCGGGCGATAGTACGCTCCCCAGGTGCCTATGAAGTTGTTATATAGAGGGACATGATTCCCGTGACCTGTGCGAGCTCGGGGAATGGGTATAGGAGCGGCGTTCATGCTTCGCGTGAACCGTGACGGGACAGCTCCGCTGGCCAGGCTCTGCGCTGCATTCAGAGATGCTACTTCCGCAGCTGGAGTAAGGGCAGTAGTAGTTATGGTCGAGGGTTGGTTGCTGATGTCCTGCGGGGGTGTGTCTCTTCGAAACCAAATGGACAACGGCTGCCGCCAGGTAGGACGACGTAAGCCGGGAAGGGTGGGTTACGCCGCTGTGGTACTTGCCTGCATAGTGTCCCACCGTATACTCTCCCTACCCTTCCCAGGACAAATGTCCCACACCATTGGTCTCTTCGGCTTGGAGTCTGTCCTTCGCTGGGGTGGCTCTGGTATGGGTAGACCCAGCCGCCTCCTCACGATGAATATGATTCTCCTCGCCCAGAGGCCCATTGCCATGAACGCCACGAATAGGGCCAGAAATGCGATGAGAAAGCTAAAAGGTATCGAGTTCCGTGCATCGACGTCTGGCGGAACTGGCTGAGATGTAGTGGTCGGGTCTGGGGCAGGTGTAGTAGACGATGTGAAGGTGTGCATGGCCATGTTCGTGACAGAGACTCATGAAGAGCGAGAAGGAGCCGTAGTGAGCAGGCTAGTCCTTGAGGACAGAGGTGGTGCAGGGTGCAGAGGGCATGAGAACGAAGATGAATCGCTGAGATGTTATGGAACAGTTCAGGTTTGATACCGAGGGCGGTTCTGTCACCTGAGCCGTTCTATCTTAGTCCTCTACCAAATCTGGATGTAGATCATTCCCCACACTCGGGATCAGCGCATCCCACGCAAGCAAATGATGAACTTGTCTCATCCTCACCAGTGGACTTGGGCAAGCAAAAGATTGGGTAGAAAGTATCTGGAAAATTAGGGTAGTCAAGCCGGTGGAGGTGTGTGTGACTGTTGCGAAGGAAATAAGGAATGGTTACTCACACAAATAAAAATGTAATGACGATTGCTGCGCTGACTCGCACGACATCGCACCAGACAGGCGAGTGCACACCCACGACTCCCATCCACCATCTTCCGCAGTCTTTGACAGAGATGTGCTACGGGAAGGACGGAATCTATGTGGTTCCCGTCTGGACATGTCCGTCAAATGTCCTCCGAAGTTCATTTGGAAGCTTCATGGACCTGAGTAGACGACTTTTCATTGACCTTGCTTACTTCTCGGCGGCAAGGGTGAACGAGTCTGGGCGCTCCGTCAGGTCAGCTTTTCCTGATTCCTCTCATGTTCCGTTATGCACCGCACAATGTTGGCAGTTGGGCTTGTCATGCACTGCACGATTCTCCAGATCTCCAGACCTCGGGCCCGTCTTGCTAGAATCCAATGATCGTGCTATCGCTTCGTGCTAGCAGTCGCAACAACTCGTTTTCCCACTTGGCGATAACTTCGAACCCTCCGAACGTCGCCCACAGAGGCGACAATGTTTCTAGCTCTAGGCACTACGGCTGAATATGTGACCTTGAACGTTATCGTGGCTGCCCTCGCCCTGTCTTAGACTCATCGCGCCTTTCCGCCGTCTTCCAGGTACCAAACCCCCCTTGATATGCGTATCAAATGTATCTATCATCTCGCACAACTGGGAAATAGGTTTTGTATCCTCGATCTCCAAGCTTAAAGCTTCCAACCCGCACGCCCCTGGGGGGTCGAGACTCGAGACTCTTTGGTTAATACGAACGATAAGGACGTCGGCCGAAAAGGATTAAATTCACCAAGAGCGTGGACACCTCCACAACTTGCCTCGAGTGCCTGTGTAAGTAACTGAAGGAACCACATGCGATGTTTTGACCTCTCATACCGCCACTTGACAGACTGTTCACGATGGTCGGACGACCAGAAAATATAAACGCCTGGTGTGGGCGCGGAGAATCTATTTCCAGATCTGCTCGCTCGCGATCTTATCTCCCTATTGGCGATCTTGATTGAGACTTTGACTCAGGTTACGGGTTACGGACTATGTTTCCAGCTTCAACACGTTAACAGCAGTATCCCACTCAACTTTGATGCATCAAGTTAATATGCTAAGCTTTGATTCGCGAAAACGTCCATACCGATGCTGTCGGTCCATGGAATCCTGGAAACACGCCCTAGCAGGTTCGCTCTTATCTGTTTAGAACGTGCAGGATGCATCAATGCTCACATGGCAAGTAGCAACTTGGCGTTAACGTCAACATTCCCATCAAGCAATAGTATGTGAAACCAGCGAGAAGCAGCGGTATACATGTGCATGTGAATCTCATCGTATGACAATGCTGGAGTTGCTAAAAGGTTTTCACCTTGGATGTAGTTTGAGGTATTGCTCAATGTCCAATGGTCATAAAAATGACTCACTTCACGGCAGCACAGGTACCGGGAAACCCGGTTATTCTTAGTCTCCAGCTGCATTCTTATTCGACGGTCTGCTCTGAAGCCAACGGAAGAACCACAGAAATAAGGTATGGAACATTCTGATTTTCGGGGGGTGTGAATTCCACTAACTGACCGGTTTTCCGATTGCTTTTACCGCAGGAGCTTGTGCAAAACAAGTGCTATCAGACGCCCGGGCGCCACATTAACTATTAAATAATCTCCCCTTGACCTTGTCCATTGCCACCGTCAAACTCTGTCAAAGCCCACGTTCAGGCACGGTGCCCTTTTCCTTGGTTTCCATATACCATGCTCAAATACATATATATATATACAGGTTTACAGGCGACGTGCCTCCAGATGCAAGCTTGATCGCCATCCCGTCCACCCACTCCAACAGACGATATCCTGCTCCGCGTCCGCCATGTCGTTTCCTGTCGCGGAAGCGCAGGTTGTTGCGTTGTTCATGGAGTCTATTGCATATGGCGTCTATGTGGTTACCCTCGGCATTGCTTGTCGCGTTTTATTCTTCGACAATCAGGGGATGAAGAAGAGAGTCAATTGGTCTATGGTTGTGGTGGTCGCCCTCATGGCTATCTTCTCTACACTCGACGTCTCCCTTGGTCTCCGGCATAATCTAGACGCGTTCATCTTTTACAAGGGCCCTGGCGGTCCCGATGCTGAGTTTGACAATATCTCATATTGGGTCAATGTTATGAAGGTAAAGTACCCACCCTGTCGTGACGTCGTGCGTGAGTTAAAACTAACAGGCGATCATTTCAGACGGTGGACACACAAATGATGTCGCTCATCGGTGATGGAATGTTGGTGAGTATCATTGACGATTTCATTCTAATCAAACGCTGAGTAGTGCACTTTAGATATACCGCTGCTTCGTGATATTCTCCCACAAGTGGTTAATTATCGCATTCCCCCTCCTCATGTGGCTCGCCAACGTCGCTTGCTCGGTGATGATCATTTTCATCACAGCGACCCTTCGCCAAGATACCACCATCAGTCAGCAACGCCTCCTCAAGCCATTCCTTTATTCATTCTTTATCATCACCATCGCTTTGAATCTCTTAACAACCAGTAAGTCATCCCACATGTCCCATCCTTCAGAATTTCTCACGATTATATTAGGCATGATTGTATGGAAAATATGGCGCGTCAATAAGGATAGTTCCCCCAACGTCCCTCATATATCCACGGCCCAGAGGGGACTCCCTCGTAGCAGACTGGAGAAGGTCATCCGGATCATTATCGAGTCTGGCATGCTGTACACACTGTTTGTCATCATGACGTTCATTTGCGAGCTTGCCGGGAGTAATGCCATCTACGGTGTCTCCGATGTGGTACGTTGGACTGCTCAACCGCTCTGATTATGCGGCGCGCCTGACACTATCATGCACAGTTGGTCGTCGTCGTCGGTATCTCGTTCAACCTCATCATTATCCGCGTCGATTCTAGCAACAACGTCCCGAACTCTTCGTATATCGAATCTGGCGTCCCTTCATATCCCCTTCGCCTCGTGAGAGCAAGCAAGGCCCCGACGTCTCCTGGTGGAAGAGGCGTGGAGGTCATGATCTCTCGAGACATCGACCGGGACATTGCGGAATCAGATAAACATGGGTCTATTAAAGCGGAGTCCCGAGATGCTTGGGGCGCGGTGTGAGTCTTGGGATGTTTATATCTGAATTTGCGTCCATCTTCTTCGTTCGGTTGGACTCTTCTGTTTGGAATTAACTTACCTATATGTATGCGTTCTTTGGAGTTGTTGGAATTTTAGGGCCTTGTGTAGATCAGTGTTGTAAAAGTACAACTTCTTTGGATATGGATATGTCATGCTATTCTCCCCATTGCAAATGTTCTTATGTGACGGTCTTTGATCTTACTCTGTGCAGACCTCCAGCCTCCCCTGGCTGTAGCCAAATCCAACCAGAGAGGAACATCAAAAGCGTTCTAACACCACAAGGACATCTTCCGTTCCAGTTCCTCTTCTTGCTTCAATTAAACTCTACTCAGCTTCCATTGCTTTGCTTCAGGAGATGAATGTCCTATCCTATCTGAAGAATGCGAGTTACAAAAGCTGGGGCAAGATATGCTATGCTTTGACACCTCCGACGCGGTCACATCTCCAGTGCTAAGTAGTCACTCAGCTGACAGGCCACCATTCATACTTGACAAAGCCTACGTGAACCCAATCATCCTTTGGTATATGATTGAATTTTCGCCAGGTAACACGCATATAGTCCAAAAAAAGAGCTTGAACTCCTTGCCAAATGCCAATCACTCATGATGAGCAGGCGTTGCACAGCCTGGCTGGGGGGAAAGAATTCATTGTATTTCAAAGGCCCCCAATGTGATCTCAATCACATATACGTCCTTGATACGTCGGCCTTTGCGGGGATACGATCTGGACGTGCTGGGACGTCGAACAGTAGAGATCCGTACTGTAGGATTGCATGATGCCGCAATGAGTGCCGAGCCACGCCTTTGAGTATGAAATCTCGCCCGTGGTAACCTTGGGGCTACAACTGAGGCAATAATATCGATGTCTTCCATCTCGTCTCGCAACAGCAGCACAGGGAATGGAAGCAGAACAGCCCATTCGGAGGCTACCGCTGGAAAATCCTTCTTCAACGGGGGTTAATACTGACCTTCATCTTCTGAATCGTAGGACGATCAGAATACATCATTCATGTGGGATGTGCGGAAGAGCCTGGAAGAGCATTTTGTCATGAACAAGCCTGTCATTGAGACAAGCTATGGAATGTATGGGGGGATCTATGGGAATGCAATTACGCGACGCCTATCAGGTCCCAATTCCACCAACGTATGCAGGTAGCATCCTAATCCACGCTCCTACGAGCACATCGGGGCGCATGTAGTATAATCAGAGATATCGTCTACTAAGGACGGAAAGTCACAACGTTGATGTAGCCACAGCTAAGGCTCCACGCTCCGCAGGAAGCTCAATCAGATGTGACCAGTGGATAGGGCCAGGAAGAATATGGTATTACCACCCCTCGCCAACGCGCCTCCCTTGCTCTATACAATCGCCTACGCTGACCCCGCCAACTCCCGCGCCAATGACGGCCAATTTTCCGTCCCATTCCTTACGCAACACCTCGGCCAATTCTTTCATCCTCTTCACATGCCCCACTGACGGAGCGGGGATGCAGTCCCGTAAATCATGTGCCTTGAAGTAAACGGGCTCCGGCAGAGGTGTAGGAGGCGCAAGGTGAGTAGTAAGATGTTGAAGAATACGTTCTTGGGTGATAGGCAATGAAGACGGCTGCAGGCGAACCATCATAGTCATCTTCGTAAAGCGTGGTGATTCAGCAGAGGCATATTCGTCTTGAGCGCCAAGAGCGCACGAGTCGAATACCGTGCCGAGAACCTCTACGTGTCCATTTTTGTCTCGAGGAATTAGATATCCAAAACCTTCGGAGTGGATGGGCTGACCAGTAGGGGTAGGCGGGAAGATAAGATTGACTACGGTCACAGATGACGACGGATTTGCCCTTAGGTTGGGTAATGGTGGCACGGGAGAGCGCTCTAGGATGGCTTCTAGTACAGACAAAGGCATCGCAAAGACGATATGTGAGACAGGCAAGGTATTTCCTGCGGTAGTATGCACCTTTGATCACGTCAGCTAAACTCTGGAGCCGAGCAACATCACTTACAGTGAAACTACCTGAATCCTTTGAAAGCGAGGCAATGCCCTCGTTTTTGCGAATCGCTACGTTGCTTCTTCGCATTAAGTTGTCTTCCAGAGCATGAACTATCGTGGTCATCCCTTCCTTGAACGAGTATACACTTACCCCGCGCATCAAATCGCTTACTCTTCCGATATCATAACTTGCCTCTTCTTTCGGTTCAAGACGACCAGACAAGTGACGCATCTGCCGTACCGCAACGCCTCTTGCAATGCTTCCCCACCCGTCGCGGGCCAACTGCCACAATGACGGGAATGCTGCACGAACACTCAGTATACGAGAGTCGGCGGCGTAGATTCCATGCACCAAGGCACTTCCTAGCGTCCTTGCCAGTTCCGGGCCAAGGCGAGCAGCTAGGAACTGTTCTAGTGGTTGATCTGTATTCGCGATGTCTCTCGCTCCGAACAATGGATGTCTCCGAAATGGTTCTGACATGCCAGCCAACAGCATGACCCTACCAAGAGACGAGGTGAAAAGGCTTCCAAACGAAGAGGGAAGGGTAGTCAGCCCATGCGTTCCGGGAATGTGCAGAAATCGAGTCCGCGCTGCCGGAGCAGTCTTTGGGACTGTTAGAAGGGAAGGTGATAGGTCAAGGAGATTTATCTGAACTTAAACGAGTCAGCCTTTCAGCAAGGTCATCAAGCCTGGGCTATGAAGCATGATACGCACTAATTCCAACACAGCCCTTCCGTTAGGCCTCAAGGTCCTAGGACCTCTCTCTAGTAGAACCCTCGCCTGATTACCATTTCCATCGCGTACATTAACGCGCTCGCTTCGTACCCATCCTCCAAGCCTAGATGACCTCTCCAACAGTGTTATATGGGCAGCAGGGTAACGACGTAACAGATGGAAAGCTGAGGATAGTCCAGAGAGCCCTCCTCCGAGGACAGCAATATGTGTAGGTGCGGCCATAATTTGTGCTAGCCAGACAGTATGTTAAAAACCTAGCCACCTATTTCCAGAGTTCTGTGCATGTACCGCCTAGATAATTTGACGACGAGACATGAATACGACTGTGGTGGCTGTTCCTGCCGAAATAATAACGTGAGATGAGTGAAAGTCACAGAGCGTTACATTGTGTCACATATAACCTTATATAGTAATGCGTCACTGTAACAAGGCTGTTATGTTGGGCGCCTATCGTATGTTCCTCTGCCAGCTGACCTTGCACAGTCCGGTACCGGTCATCCGGTTTCAAAGTCACTCACAAAGCATCCCTTCGCTCAAGGTGGAAAATGGACGGTGCACAAAGGCTATCATAATGTTATCATACCTTACAGCCTTGTTTAAAGGTCTCACCCCAGCGTGACCAATTTTGGCGATATTATAAGTGGTAGGAGAATTTACGTATCCTCGTAGTTTGATTGCAGATATCCCATGCACAGCATCAAGAGCTGGGCCCTTCCTTAAGGTGGCCACACCTAACCTGTACCTAATCAACGTATAAAGAGTGCCAACAACGAGGCTCTGCATCCTTACTCGTTACCACCATGCGCATCCTCAACACTATCCTACCCCCTACCGCGCCTATGGCTACGGGGAAGCCTTGTGGAATTGTTTATACCTTGCCTGGAGAGAATACCGTGGTTTATCCCCCCCTCGAGCAGCTGCAAGTTCATGCTGAAATCGTCGATGGTCAGTCGTTGAATTCTTCCATGGACGATGTTCGGCTTAACCCCTTACGATAGTCTCTGCGACTGTCACTTTGACGCAAACATTTTGGCAGTGTTCACCGCACATCGCCACCCGTGCCAAGTATGTGTTTTCTGTGCCTGCTCGGGCTGCTGTATGTGGATTCGAGATGCGTACAGAGGACGGAAGGTCCATCACAGCAGTAGCAAAGGAAAAAGAAGAAGCCAGGCGGCAACATGAATGGGCCATCCAAGGGGGAAAACTGACTGGTTTAGTTGAACACGTCACTGACGATGGTATGCACTGCGGAAATCAAACCAATCGATTCATTCACTGACACACCTTTGTAGTCTTCAGTATCTCTTTGGGATCCCTCCCGAGTTTGCAGATCATTACCACCAAGTTGACATATGTTCTCGATTTGATGGACGATGATCTTTCCGACCAAATCCGGTTCCAGCTGCCTGTTTCTATTGGAATGCGCTATGGAGATTTACCCGCGGGGATGCATGGATCTACCAGAATCCCTTCAGAACGTATCAGTATCACCACTGAGGTCTACATGAAAGGCGCCATCAAGAGCATCACTAGCCCTTCTCATTCAACACTGAGTGTTCTTTCCAATGGCGGTGCTCGCGTCAACTCTGTCCAAAAACGAGTAGCCGAGTATCGCTCTCCCTCCTTCCTCTCTCAGGACTTCGTCCTCTCGATCAAGGCTGAAGATCTTGATGCCCCACGATGCTTTGCGCAACGTGGTCGTGACGGTTCGGTCGCTATGCAGCTTACGGTAGTGCCGAAGTTCAATCTGCCTACCCTACCTGCTCAAGAGTACATTTTCGTCGTAGACCGTAGCGGGAGTATGCAGGGCGAGAGGATCGAGACGGCGAAACGCACGCTGGTGATGCTAATGCGCTCGTTGCCAAGCAAAGGGACGAGTTTCAACATATTCAGTTTTGGTAACCACTGCGACAGTCTCTGGGGAGAGAGTAAGCAATACCAAGCTTCGTCCTTGAAGGAAGCTGCAAGTCGGTCTACCTATTTTCTGATACAATACTGACCTCTCGCCTCAGACGCGACATGTGGATAGCATGAGCGCCAACTATGGCGGAACCGAAATTCAAATTGCGTTGGCCAAGGTCTTCAGTTCTCGTTCCTCGCGGATGCCAACTGCGTGTTTCGTTTTGACCGATGGAGAGGTGAGAACCCTTCCCATCTATTGCAATGTGATCTGTTTCGCTCATCCAAAGTCCTTGCTGTGAAGGCATATGACACTGACCGTACCATTGG
The DNA here is from genome assembly GCA_001913855.2 of Hermanssonia centrifuga. Classification (NCBI taxonomy): domain Eukaryota; kingdom Fungi; phylum Basidiomycota; class Agaricomycetes; order Polyporales; family Meruliaceae; genus Hermanssonia; species Hermanssonia centrifuga. The sequence goes on from MLYV02000871.1 coordinate 20,944, forward strand.
TGTCGTGACTGAAGCTGTCCGTGCAGCGAAGCCTGGCGCGTCCTTGAGAGTTTTTACTCTCGGAATTGGCGAAACCACTTCCACTGATATGTGCGAGGGTATCGCTCGAGTAGGCAATGGAGTCTGCTTGATGGCCGCGACATCGGAGAGTATCATGGCTAAATGCTCGAAGTTGGTTCGAGCAAGCAGGTCCGACATACTCAAGAATGTCTCCGTGGATTGGGGCGTGACAGCGGAGCTCGGGGATTTGAATGGAAGATCGGAACAGGGGAACACGTCTTTCCGTCAAGGTCCTCGTAAGCTGTCGTCCATCTACGCCGGGAATCGCTTCGTTGTGTTTGCGATCATCAAGCGCGAGAAATTCGAAATACCCAAAGAGGTGGTCCTTTCCGCGCAACGAAGTTCAGGCGAAATGCTCAAATTTACTATCCCTGTCGAAGAAATTTCCTTAGTTCGGCAAGAGCCCCAAAGGCCCTTGATCCACACGCTGGCTGCGCGGCGGATCATCACAGACTTGGAGGATGGCAACCGGGGATGGACACCTTTCTCGACGAAGGCTGCCATTGTCTATCTTGGCGAAGAGTATCAGCTTGCCAGTAAATATACCTCATTCATCGCAGTGGAAGAGCAGAGTGGACAGACACTACTATCCACCGGTGAAGGATACATTGAACCTTCTGAACCTCAGACCTATCTTGCAGACCACATAAGGAACTCTCCTTCGGCATGGTTGCCTCGAGGAGCTTCTTCTTCCTACATCACAACGCAACAATATGATCCTACTATCAGCGACTACGACGATCCCACCATGTACTCACAGGAAGAGTACTCTGTTCGGTCACGGTCACGCCCGCGAGGGGTTACTGCGCCTGCTTGCGTTCCAGCTCCCGTGGTAGTGCCCGTAGTAGCGCCCGCCCAGACAAGAAAGGGTAGTCTCAATGCGCTTTTCGGCGGTGCTGCGTCGGGAGCAGGCTCAAAGACGTCTATCGGCGAGGGACGTGCTATGATGACTTTGCATTCGACATCTGGATCAATTCAGCCTTCTGGTCAAATGCCTCCTCCAGCGATGGGATTTGTCGGATCGGCACGCGACATGCCATCCGCGCGCCGGAAAGCTCCCGAAGTAACCCAGCCACGAACGACACCCGTACGTCGCCTTTCGAAGCTCTTTTCAATGGGACGGAGGGATACTACTCCACATTCGGGGCAGCCGGATGGCTCAAGTCCTCCTACTTCTGCACCCATAATTCCACCGATTGGATTTTCTCCGTTACTAGCCTCTTCCCCTACGGTGTACTCTTCAAATTCCGGTCCGATGGCTGACTTGGAAACGGACGATTCGACCGCGCCTCGATCTGTTGAAGACCGGGTTGTGCAACTGGTCCGACTTCAGTCTTTTGATGGATCCTTCCCCGACAGCGCCCTGTTGGCGCAGATTCTTGGTTCGGAAGCCTTGTATAAAGCGCATGAGCTAGGTGTGGACACGGATGTTTGGGCGACTGTCCTCGCCGTGGCGTATTTGCAAAAGTACCTGGCGAAGCAGCCAGAACTACTTGAAGGGCTGCTGGAGAAAGCCATCGAGTTCATACAGCAAAGTCCTGGCATTGACTTCGAGGCTCTTTTGGCCAAGGCGAAGACCTTGGTTGCCTAAGTCACTTCTCGCGATCGAGTCTTCTGTCTTTGATCTTGCTCCTGTATCATACTAGGGAGTTGTGAGGTAACTTCATACTTTCCTATCTATTCTTTTTGTTTCCCTCGTATGGACGCCGAGTCCACAATCCTGTTAGCAGCTTGGTATGAATGCCTTCCACAATACGTACCTTCTAGGTTCTATTTTGATATCTATACTGCTACTATTTCTCTTTGATTCTGCTCGTATTCCCATCGTGCTGTGCTTTATTGGGAATCTTTCCACAATATATTGTCCATGGGATGGATGAATTAGGAAGGCGACTGCTGAGGAGACGAGCTATTAGCTTGACGCGATTTGTTAATCATTCGATGAGAGCACTGATGTTCAGATTACGGTTTCTCGTCGAATATCAACCCTCTCACTCTCACCGGCGCGATCAATCTCATATCGTTCATTTTCCACGTAATAATTACATGACATCCGTCTGAGATCCACTAAGGTAGGGCCAGTGCAAACACCGCTACCATCACATGACGGTGACAGACTGTGACCAGGTGTGACCTAATGTGACCACAGTCAACATCGCCAAACAATCAGCGCTGGGCGCTCATTCACAGCCTGGGTGAGCTGCGAGAAAACAAAAGACATACGGGTTTTGAACGAGCATTTTGAATTAAGAACACTTTCTAAAATAGCTGATGTGTACATGGATATAGTCAAAATCCTTTACAGGGGAAAATAAATGGAATGAGCCAGAAAAATACATCTGGAAAGTTCAGACTTACTAGCTGGCATGACATAGTCCATCTAGTGCAGCTAGTACAGCTAGGTAACCCCCTACTAGATGCCACTGCGATAGAATGAGGGTGTGCTAGGCTTCCGGCAGCTAGTACCAGCTAGTTCCGCACTAGGAAGCGCTAGCGTGCTAGCTGTACTAGCCGCTCATCAAGGTTCGAGTTACCTGCCCAATTTCAGGCGCAGCGTCGCTGGTTCAATCCCTCGCGTGCACATCTCTTTGTTTTTTAAAAGTAAATTTTTATTTTGATACTACTTTAATTATTTCTATCCTACTCATCCTTCCTAGCAAGGCTAAACCCCTCC